>WNWK01003057.1:0-100000 GCA_009830355.1 Cherax destructor
GGATAGAACTTCTCTAAGATAGAACTGTATTGTCCTTACCAGTTTGGTCATTTTTTTGAGTGTTTATATATAACAGTTCTCCCCCACAATATTCATCTAATTCCATTAAGTTTCTTTCTCGACTTACATCTACACTTCATTTTTTATTTAGTATTGTTATTTATTCTATTTTCTGATTTGCCTGGTCTTTGAGGCATGTTAACTGGTTTCAAAAGTTAGTATTTAAGGTTTGAGTAAATGTTATATTGGTGAATATGGGTACAATAAACGTACAGTGGACCCTCAGTTTTCGTCGATAATTCTCTCCAGAAGGCTGTTCGAGTGCCGTTACCGAACGAATTTGTTTCCATAAGGACGACTGTAAATTAGATTAGTCATTTCAGACCCCCAAAAATACACTTGCAAAAGTACTTACAAAAATACACTTACATAATTGTTCGAGTTGGGAGCTGTACGAAAACCGAGGGTTCACTGTATTATAATCACATGTGGCATAATCTCAGTTAAAAGGCAAATATTCAGATAATATTCAGGCAGTGATTTTGTGATATTAATCTACACCCACTTTATTACAACCAATGAATTTTTTTTTCTTTTTTTTTTTACCAAAACAAGAGTAAATTAAAATCTTCAAAATGTTCATTAAATCCTCAAAATGTTATTTTAATAAACTTTGATCTTATAGTGCAATACAGTGGAACCCCGGTTAACGAACACCCCGGAAATTGTGCAATTATGTAAGTATAATATTGTAAGGGCTTGTGGAAGTGTATTTTTGGGGGTCTGAAATAGACTAACCTAAATGACATTTTTTCTTAAGGAAGTAAATTCGTTCGGTAATGGCACTTGAGCAGGCTTCTGCAATGAATTTTTTTCATTAACCGGGGTTCCACTGTACTTTGAAATTCCATTCACTGCTATTTTTGGATTAATTTGAATAATTTAAGGGAGATTGTGAGATGCACACCTACATTTTGAGAAGTTTTGCACAGGCATTACAAAATTTGTTGCAAAAATTAACAAAAAAGTAATACAGTATATAAAAGTATCACTGGGAAGAGAATGAAAGTTGCTTTACAAAGATACATTGAAGCCTGTTATGCCATATGGAAATACAGGAGGGCCTGGGGCCCCGCGTATGCAGAACCTCTTTGCAGTGTTCCATATTTTTGTTGGCTTTTATTTCAGCCATTGCTCATTATGTTTGGTGCTTTTACCGCTGCTCCGACGCTATTGTCATTTTGTAAAACATTTGCGTAAGGGAAGGACGACCGGTGCCATATTTAGAACTTTATGAATGGGGCCCTCCTGTATCAGCAAAATTAGTCGTCAACACTGTATATGTCTTATGTGAAGTACAATCCTCATTTTGAGTTAGGTTCTAAAAAAAAATTCATTGGCACTACGACACCAGTGGGCGTATGGGTGACGGCGATGGTGATGAGGACAGCCTCGATGGTTTCTGGAGTAGACGAGAGTCAACGGACGTGCAGGGCATGGCGCCGCTGGATGACCCAGGAAGCATCCTGCTTGCAGGTACAGTACTTGCCTACTTGCAAATAGAGTAAGGCCTTCTGGCCCATACTAGGTAGGCCCTTCTTGAACCCAACTCCTGTCACTCATAGATTAGTCTAATTTATTTTTGAAGCTACCCAAGAAAGTAGTTTTAATCACTGTACTTGGCAGGTTGTTCCACTTGTTTACAGCTCGTATTTTCAAACCTGTACATTCCTATTATCTTTCTGTATCTGATTTTATCCAACTTGAATCAGTTGTTTTGAGTTCTCTCTTGGGTTAATATCTTCAGTACCCTAATTATACAGTAGGACGTCATTTAGCACGATAGATACGTTCCTGAAAAAGTCGTGTTAGATAATTTCGTCTTAAATAATTAACAGAACTTATGGGAAAAATAGGGATACGTGTTTGAGAGTCCCCAAAAAGCCAAACAAGTTTTTTTAGACCAACATATCTTGCAAAAATTGAAGGCGAATATGTAATTTTAGTTCATTGTCATGATCTATTACTGCTTAAGACTACAAATGCAATAGAAATAATAGTATTTCTTACCTTAAATTGTGGGTAATGATGTTTGTGGATGGTAGTGAAGAGTGGATATGGATGGTGTGGCCCTACTGAGCTGAGGTGGATATGTAATTGTAGTGCATTGTCATGATCTATTACTGCTTAAGACTACAAATGCAATAGAAATAATAGTATTTCTTACCTTAAATTGTGGGTAATGATGTTTGTGGATGGTAGTGAAGAGTGGATATGGATGGTGTGGCCCTACTGGGCTGAGGTGGATAGTAGAAGTTCTTGAACTGAAGTCGATGGTTGAACTGAGTGTCTAACTTTAAGTCAGTCAAGCCATTCAGTAAGTCAGTCAAGTCATTCAGTAAGTCAGTCAAGTCATTCAGTAGGTCAGTCAAGTCATTCAGTAGGTCAGTCAAGTCATTCAGTAAGTCAGTCAAGTCATTCAGTTAGTCAGTCAAGTCTTCAGTAAGTCAGCGTCATCTAAGTCAGTCAAGTCATTCAGTAAGTCAGTCAAGTCATTCAGTAAGTCAGTCACAGTTCATTCAGTAAGTCAGTCAAGTCATTCAGTAAGTCAGTCAAGTCATTCAGTAAGTCAGTCAAGTCATTCAGTAAGTCAGTCAAGTCATTCAGTAAGTCAGTCAAGTCATTCAGTAAGTCAGTCGTCATTCAGTAAGTCAGTCAAGTCATTCAGTAAGTCAGTCAAGTCATTCAGTAAGTCAGTCAAGTCATTCAGTAAGTCAGTCAAGTCATTCAGTAAGTCAGTCAAGTGCTCCAGTAAGTCAGTCAAGTCATTCAGTAAGTCAGTCAAGTCATTCAGTAAGTCAGTCAAGTCATTCAGTAAGTCAGTCAAGTCATTCAGTAAGTCAGTCAAGTCATTCAGTAAGTCAGTCAAGTCATTCAGTAAGTCAGTCAAGTCATTCAGTAAGTCAGTCAAGTCATTCAGTAAGTCAGTCAAGTCATTCAGTAAGTCAGTCAAGTCATTCAGTAAGTCAGTCAAGTCATTCAGTAAGTCAGTCAAGCCTTTCAGTAAGTCAGTCAAGCCTTTCAGTAAGTCAGTCAAGTCATTCAGTAAGTCAGTCAAGTCATTCAGTAAGTCAGTCAAGTCATTCAAGTCATTCAGTAAGTCAGTCAAGTCATTCAGTAAGTCAGTCAAGCCATTCAGTAAGTCAGTCAAGCCATTCAGTAAGTCAGTCAAGTCATTCAGTAGGTCAGTCAAGTTCATTCAGTAGGTCAGTCAAGTCATTCAGTAAGTCAGTCAAGTCATTCAGTTAGTCAGTCAAGTCATTCAGTAAGTCAGTCAAGTCATTCAGTCAGTCAGTCAAGTTAGTCAGTCACTCAGTCAGTCATTCAGTCAGTCAAGTCAGTCAGTCAGTCACACAAACTTATGTTTACATCTTTTATGTGTACAAAGTAACACTTCATTACGGCCACGGGTTATGTCTTGTCTAATATCTTTGTTTTCTTGTTAATTCAAGATCAAAACACAATTCACTCTTTATTTTATTCTTCACAAACACAGCTGGCTTGTAGCCAGGACTTCTTAACGCGTATGAAATACGTACGAATGCTGGGGTCCGTGGCGGGTGGTGTCTGCTGAACCACAACAACAGTAGTAGAAACAAGACTGCTTGTGAGAATGGTTACTTGTTTTCCTTCCCACAAACTGTAAGTAAGTTTATTCAGGTATACACAGATACAGTTACGAAGATTATCATACATGGCAGCATATGTGTAGAGAACCTAGGATAACCCAAAGAAGTCAGAGTGACAGTATTTCCATTGACTGACTTGGGTTATCCTAGGTTCTCTACACATATGCTGCTATGTATGATAATGTATGTAACTGTACTCACCTAATTGTGGTTGCAGGGGTCGAGACTCAGCTCCTGGCCCCGTGTATCTGAATAAACTTAGTTTACAGGAAGGAAAAATTCCCTTTTCCTCAAAGCATGAGGATTCTTAGGCAGTAAATAACCATGCGCTCAAAATTTTTCCCCTCCTGCCGAACCGTGTAATATCATCTTTACGTCGTGTAAGATGATAATGTGTCGCAAATCTTAAATCGTGCAATACCGGTAACGTGCAACATAATCTCGTGCTAAATGACGTTCTACTGTATCTCCTTTATTTATACCTATTTTCCACTTGTGTACTTTAGTCCCCATTATATCAAGAGTGCTGGTTCAGGGCTCTTACTTTATCTTCTTATGAAAGATTCCTCATACAATGAATGAATTTTGTAATCCTTCTCTCTATGTTTTCCAATTAACCCTTTGTCTGTCGGAGGCCCATTCTGAAACTGTCATTCTATGTCGCAAAATTTTGGAAAAAAAAAATTATCTTATGAAATGATAGAGAATCTTTTCCCGATGGTAATGACACCAAAAGTATGAAATTTGTTGGAAAACATATGGAATTACTTTCTCGCGAAGTTAGCGATGTTGGCGATATATACGCATCGGCGATTTCGCCGACTTTGAGCCCTATTTTCGGCCAATTCGATTGTCACAGTCGACCAAACTCATAGCTATTTCTTTAGAACTCCATTTGTTCTATCGATTGAGTACAAGAAACCACCAATTTACTGATTTCAACTACCCAATAAAGTGGTCAGAAATTGGCAATTTGGCCAATTTCATTCAAAATAACAAAGATGTCAATTTCAAAATAGGGTCCAGAATAAACAGATTTTTTTTGTTCATTAGTCATGTCTTTAGGCCCCTCTTATATTACTCTTGCTTTCTATTTTGATTTTTTTATTCACACAAAAAATAGAAGATTTACTGTTATGCAGACTACTGCATTATTGTAAAAATAGTATAAATAATATCAGTGCACTTGTGTAAGAATATTAGACTCACCAGTTGACGTGTATTGGACGCATGGCGTGATTTGTGTACTCATGAACATTGGCAAAAATCGAACATTTCCACTATTTTGAGCTCAATTTCAAGGTCATTTTCATCATGAACCTAATCAAAATCATCTCTATTTCTGTAATATGTGTTCCATTCTATCAAATGAGACCACGAAAAAGAGAATACAACCATAAATACCATACGAAAATACACCTCAAAGTCGGCATTTTAATTCGAAAACACGGTCAGAGTTTTTTTTCTTTATGCACTGCGTGCTGCAGGATTTTTTTTAGACAGCGCACACTGACCACACAGACTCATTCTCTCATATGTGGGCCTACCAGCTTTCTCCCGCTTAATTTGAAGCCGCTAGAATTTTTGAGTATATATACGTCCAAAACACTGGCTCGTAAGACGTATATATACAACCGAAACACTGGCTCGTAAGACGTATATATACGACCGAAACACTGACTCATAAGACGTATATATACGACCGAAACACTGGCTTGTAAGACGTATATATACGTCCGAAACACTGGCTTGTAAGACGTATATATACGACCGAAACAGTCAAAGGGTTAATTCTGAGGAATACACCTGCCCTCACACACCATCACTCAATCAACAACAACACTAGACAATTGAGGGATACACCTGCCCTCACACACCATCACTCAAGCAACAACAACAACATTAGACACTGAGGGCTACACCTGCCCTCACACACCATCACTCAAGCAACAACAACACTAGACACTTGAGGGCTACACCTGCCCTCACACACCATCACTCAAGCAGCAACAACACTACTAGACACTGAGGGCCACACCTGCCCTCACACACCATCACTCAAGCAACAACAACAACACTAGACACTTGAGGGCTACACCTGCCCTCACACACCATCACTCAAGCAACAACAACAACACTAGACACTGAGGGCCACACCTGCCCTCACACACCACTCAAGCAACAACAACAACACTAGACACTGAGGGATACACCTGCCCTCACACACCATCACTCAAGCAACAACAACAACACTAGACACTTGAGGGCTACACCTGCCCTCACACACCATCACTCAAGAAACAACAACACTGGACACTTGAGGGCTACACCTGCCCCCACACACCAACAAACCGGCCATATCCCACCGAGGCTGGGTGACCTAAAAAGAAAAACAAAAGTTTTTCTTTTTAAATATAGTAATGTATATAGGAGAAGGGGTTACTAGCCCCTTGCTCCCAGCATTTTAGTCACCTCTTATGACATACATGGCTTACGGAGGAAGAACTCTGTTCCACTTTCCCCTTGTATACATTCTGCAGTGTGGAGACCAGGGCTGTGCCATGTAATCTAAACAAGTCCTTACTAATGATGTGTAGAGCTGTAGAATATTTATACTTACCTATATAAGGTTCAGGAGCAGAGTTATCCTCATGGTGTCCCGTCATCAGCAAAAAATTGAAAGCCTCTGCAGTAAGTAATGTCTTTGAAAAGCAAATATACTACATCTAAGAGTCTAAACAGCCCCTGGCTAACTACAGCATTCTCGGATCCATTGGCAAAATATAGAACTATGAAAAAAAACATTGAGTAAAAACGCAACACTAACCAGGCCAGTATAAATACAGCAAGTCTTCGACTTACAAACACATTGGGGACCTCCTGAATATTTATAATATTGATAATGCAGAAGTCTTCAACTGATGAACACGTTGGGGACTTTCTGTATTGTGTATAATAATTATATTATACACAATAATGACATAATAATGATATACACAAACCTGAAGAGTCTCAACGTGTTTGTAAATCAAAGACTTACTACTATATCATAAAAAACTCTTCGATGCTCCGCATGTTAGTGGTTTTCTTTTCTGCTTAACAATATTTTATTACGTGTAAACTACATTATCAGTACAGTGGTACCTCGAGTTACGATGGTCCCCAAAATCGCCCTTTTATGTAAGTTTATTTTTTTAAATGCTTTTGTAAGTATATTTTTGGGGGTGTAAAAGGACTAGTCTATTTTACATTATTCCTTATGGGGATAAATTCGTTTGGTAATGGCACTTGAACAGCATTCTCGAACGAAAAAATATCGTAACTCGAGGTACCACTGTATACCAAAGAAAAGAAGTGAATTATTTGTATTTTGTAAAACAGTGATATAAAAAATGACCTGGAAAAAACCCTCTCATATATTTTGTTAAAGTTGGTAAAATAAATCATACTAAATGAACCTTCTGTCCCAATTACTGAAACAGTAAATAAACCAACTTTTTCCTTGACTGTGGGATCCAACCTAGCCAGAAAAATCCCAAAGTCCCGAGCCCACTTCAGATGGTGAAGGTGTTGAATGATGGTGAAAGTGTTTCTTTTTTGGGTCACCCTGCCTTAGTGGAAGACGGCCAGCATGTTAAAATAAAAAATTATCTTCTGAGTTCTCCCGATCTATCACCACCTACTCCCTCAAATAACCTCAATCATAAATTTGCTATACAATGCCAGGAAATAAAACTTTCATACCTTTGTTCATATATAAGAAAGCTGTGCGTCTGCCATCACCAATTACCTTACCATTTTAGTCGTTACTACACCCACTTTAAATGTAATTACAATATTTTAATATATTAATTGTACAGTGGTACCATTTATGGTCCCAAACTCACCCTT
Source organism: Cherax destructor (assembly GCA_009830355.1). Lineage (NCBI taxonomy): Eukaryota > Metazoa > Arthropoda > Malacostraca > Decapoda > Parastacidae > Cherax > Cherax destructor. The sequence goes on from WNWK01003057.1 coordinate 7,581, forward strand.
ATGTAGTTTATTTAAATGCTTTAAGGGATTGGTCTAAGGGCTAGTCTATTTACAACATTTTAAGGAGATAAATCTTGTAATGCACTTGAACAGCATTCTGGAATGAAAATTAACGTACCACTGTATAGTCAGTTGACACATATTATTCTGTTAATAGTCATTGTCCCCGTACCTGTATGTACTCTTATTAAATAAATTACATAAGTTTCAAGAAACTACCTTGATGCTGGTGAAGAGTTCATGATTCAAGGAATTAGTGCTACCCTCTTTCTTTAGTCAAACCTGATTGCTTCCTCTCTCTCCCAGGTTCTGTATGAACCTCATGCATTTAGCCCTTGACATGAATATAATAATGTGCAAGTGTGGGTATACAGGAGTGGGCGGTGCAGCAGGAGGCGAGGGTGAAGGCGTATCAGTGCAGCACGACCTCTTCCCTCCCCTGGGTTGGGACCCTTCGGGTCCATTCTGTCTAGGTCTTTGGCTCACCTCCTGTACACGCTGCCATAATTGTGCTGCGCTCCTCTATGATGAAGAAATCATGGCCGGCTGGAGACCCGACGACTCTAATCTCAACACCAAGTGAGTCGGTGTTATTCTCTCAGTGGATATTTAGCAAACTTAAACATTAGAGCAAGTGATGACTTATATTACATTGTTTAGTGCACAGTGAAGATCACTGCTGATTAAATTCACACTGTATACATTAATCAAACAGGTATTTTATTCCTTCTTAAGGTGGTGTGACTTGAACCTGCCTTGCATGGGCCAGTAGGCCTGCTACAGTGCTGCTTCTTTCTTATGTTCTTATATCGTCACACACCTCCCATATATTGCCATTTTTAACATAATGTTACTCTCTTTAAAAAGTATTTCACTGGCTTAATGCTCTCTTGTATCATTTACAAATTAAAACTCTCGAAATTGTAACAACACGTTGCAAACAATCCACGGAACGGGTGGAGTTTGAACCCATGGCACTAGCCTGAGTTTTAGAACTCACTCGCCATGGCTTCACACTCCACCCGTTCTGTGGTTTATTTACAAGTTATTTTGCCAAAAAGCTGTGAGGTTTTTTTTTCACAGATGTACGTTTTGTGAAAAGATGACTGTGCCGCTGCTTACTATCACAATATATGATCTTCGGCAAGAACCAAGACCATGTAAAGAAGGAGAGGACTCTTCAGAGTCTGGCAAACCCACACCAGGTAGTGTAATAGACTTTTCTTCGTGAATAAAAGTTTTGCATGTAAACGTGAAGTGAGCAACTACTTAGACTGAAAAATATACGTAATGGGAATCTGTGTATTTCAGTTTCAGTCAGGGATCCTCTTCAACACGTCTCTTGTCTGAGGTTTCTGTCCAAGAGTTTGAGTCACTTTACATTGATCATTTGTTTGTCACTTTAATCCAAGCATGTCAAAAGCTCTTGAAGGAGAGGTTAAAGTGCTGTAAGCTCACTTGACTACATACGCTGTTAATCCTCTGATAAATACAACAGCAACTTTGTCATATATGTGACTAAAGAATCATAACAAAATTAACATAGCCTCCAAATTGTTTAACAAAAACTTCAATATTTGCTCAAATATCACTAAGGCCTTCCCAGACCTCTAATTTACCACCAGTGATTGTTTTCCAGCTCCCGCTGGAGGTACAGGTGACGCTTCTGAGCGAAGCTGTCATCCAGGTGACTCCTCAAAGGATGACTGGAAGCCATACTCTCAGTTAAAAGATCAAATAGGATCTCAACTGCAAAAGAACGTAAGCATAACACAGATAGATATTTTATGTATTTTTCAACCTGTTGGCTGTCTCCCACCAAGGTAGGGTGACCTGAAAGAGAAGAAAATTATAAAGTTTATCTTTCTACATTTAGTAATTTACACAGAAGGGGGTTACAATATTTAATATACAGTGGACCCTCGGTTTTCGTTCACCTCCAAACTCGAACAATTATGTAAGTGTATTTTCGTAAGTGGTTTTGTAAGTGTATTTTTGGGGATCTGAAATGGACTAATCTAATTTACATTATTCCTTATGGGAACAAATTCGTTCGGTAAGGCACTCGAACAGCATTCTGGAACGAATAAAGTACAAAACTCGGGGTACCACTGTATACGAGCTTAGTCACTTTATTTGTAATTCATGGAAATAAGTTAGGAATGGTCTGAACCTTGGTGGCATTATCAAGTGACTAGCCATTCATATTTAACACTGGACTAGTTATGAATGGTTCCAGCCACAGTATTAAGGTTTTTATTCTTTAGAAAAATTTTGTAAGCATTGAAGAAAAAATTATAGATACCTCTCAAAGGAATTTTTCTTTTGTGAGGTTATGGAGCCTGTGATGTAAATAGTGACGATACATTTACGTAATGTTGAGAAATTTATTCTAATGGTTGTATGTCAGAGTTGATCAGTGTCACAGGTGATTCATCATGGATCGTCACATGAATTGATTCATCTACACTGTGTTGAGGGTTTAATTGTTAGCATGTTATTAACTACATTATAGAAAACCCTTCATGAGGGGGTTCCTTAATGCTGCTCAAGGTCTCGATCCAAGGAATTGTGGCTACCCTCTTTGTCCTCCAGTCAGACCCGATTGTCTCCTGTTCCCCCAGGCACTGTATGTCCCTTATGGAGTTAGTGCTTCTCCATGAATATACAGTGGTACCTCGGGATACGAACTTAATTCATTCCAGAAGGCTGTTCGAGTGCCGATACCGAACGAATTTGTTCACATAAGGAATAATGTAAATTAGATTAATTCGTTTCAGACCCCCAAAAATACACTTACAAAAGCACTTACATAAATACACTTACATAATTGTTCAAGTTTTGAGCTGTTCGTATCACTGTACGTACTAATAATTTTAGAGAAGTAGAGACAGGTAGTGTTCATTAACAGCAAAGTAAGGACACATTCTCCAGTATTCTGTATCCTTTTATTCATAAAATTGTATTTTGAAGGTGATTCTGTAAACCTGGTAGCTCTGAAATGAACATTTTGCATTGTTTAAAAAATCACAATACCGTAGATGGAACAATTCACAAGTAATGCGCACTTAGGATAGGAAACTTGGAACAAAGTTTTGATCCTTCTGAACCATTGTCAGTGTGATCTGATAATGGTTAAGGTTAAGGAGGGACTGAAATGTTATGAGTCTTCTCCTAAGTGTAGGCTATTTGTCAACATTTGCATATTGCAAATAATTTGCCCAGTGTTTGTGAGGCAAATTGGTTTGAGTATTTTTCTGTATAACTCAAAAAGTTTGTTAAAGCCAAGCTGAACATTTCTTGGCAGGGTGTGCACTGTGAGCCAATAACTGTGCCGTACCTGAGTCCTCTAGTACTACGCAAGGAACTGGAGACAGTGCTGGGTCACGAGGGTGATACTTGCCTTACTGATGCAGCCTTCACTGACCACCACCCCATCCTCTACTGGAACCTGGTCAGTCACTCACCCACTTCATGCATCTAAATTCGCCCTTTAAATGAGGGGTGCCTTGATGCCAGTGAAGGACTCTTTATCTAAGGAACTGGAAGTGGTCTTCACTTTCTTGGTCTATACCTTATTGCTTCCCATTGCCAAGGCATTATATGACCTTTATGTGTTTCACTCTTCAAGTGACTATAATAATAATTAGAATACTAATTATGTAATAATGTATTTTCATGAGTAAGCAGAAAAATGATTGGAAGCACAAACTGCAGCCTGTAAATTGACAGTCCGACTCTCTACCGTCTTCACCACCAGGCTTACAAGAGGAAGGAGTCAGAACTAGTACTTACAGTACAATATTCCATCAGAGAACAGTTTGGTTACAGATAGTGCCTCTGACGAAATACCTTCTTTCTTTCTTTCAACATGTCAGCCGTTTCCCACTGAGGCAGGGTGGCCCAAAAGGAAAAACGAAAGTTTCTCCTTTTACATTTAGTAATATATACAGGAGAAGGGGTTACTAGCCCCTTGCTTCCGGCATTTTAGTCGCCTCTTACGACACACATGGCTTACGGAGGAAGAATTCTGTTCCACTTCCCCATGGAGATAAGAGGAAATAAGAACAAGAACTAGTAAGAAAATAGAAGAAAATCCAGAGGGGTGTGTATATATATGCTTGTACATGAATGTGTAGCGTGACCTAAGTGTAAGTAGAAGTAGCAAGATGTACCTGAAATCTTGCATGTTCATAAGACAGAAAAAAGACACCAGCAATCCTACCATCATGTAAAACAAATACAGGCTTTCGTTTCACACTCACTTGGCAGGACGGTAGTACCTCCCTGGGCAGTTGCTGTCTACCAACCTACTACCTATACGAAATACCTATAGTACTATAAGTACTAGTTCTGACTTCTTCCTCTAAGCCTGGTGGTGAGGACGGTAGAGCATCAGACTCAATTTACAGGCTGCAATTCACCCCCTCCCCCATCAGTCTTTCTGTTTATTCATTGATAGTTTGTTTATTACAACTTAGTCTTTGTTTATGTATTTTCATGTATATACCTGTATAACTGTCACATTGGGTGATCCTTTCAAGTGGAATATCTTGATGATAGTAGAGAACTTTTGATCTAAGGAATTGTAGCAAATCTTCCCTTCCTTGGATATGAATTAATAACCTCCCATTCCTAGACATTGTATAACCTTACATGTAGTGCTGACCCACGAATATAATTACAATAACTGTACCCTCATGCATGTTGGTGGCAGCTGTGGTACTTCTGCCGGCTGAGGGTTCCCAGTCACCTGCCAGGGCTGTGTCTCAGCTCCAGCACTGTCACCAGAGACCGTCTACCACACCCATCATGGGAAACTGCAGATTGGCAGAATGTCTACATCAGGTGTTTGTGGGATAATACCAAGTATCATGAAGAGGTTAGTCTTATCTTCTTCACACTCCCTTAACATACTTAGCTAAAACCTTGGGTACCTTGAAAAAGGTAGAAGTGCTGGGTTTGATTAGTACCTGATATATTGAAGCAGTTTCATGGGTAGCTTTGGAGAAAGGTTGGACAAGTAGGTGGGTGGGAAGGGTTGGTTTTGAGAAGGACCTGCCTTGTATGGGCCAGTAGACCTGCTGCAGTGTTTTTTCACTGAATTTTATGCGACTACCTGGCATTCAACAACAGCCTGGATGGTCAAAGACCAGGCTGTGCTTAGTGCATGGAGAATCAAACTTCTGCCACTCCTGGTACTGAATGACCCATATGGGTTTAGTGCTTCATGAAATTTCTCTTCAAGGGGGCTCCTTTGATGTTGTTTCAGGGAACTGGAGCAAATCTAATTGCTTCCCATTTCCCAGGAGCTGTATAAACCTTACAGCTTAATGCTTCTCCAAGTATATAATGATAATAATATCCTTTGTGTTACCACATGAATTTATATATTAAAAAACAACTCTTGATGTGTAATTTTTTTTTATTTGTTGTTTCCAGTTGGGTCAACCAATGTATATCCAGTGGCAACAAAACAAGAAGCCGTCCCCCTTAGTGTCGGCCCTGGTGAAGGAGCGCAGCAAAGTACCCAGAGAGTGAGTTGATGACTTTTTTTTCAACGCACCAGCCACATCCCACCGTGGTAGGGGGACCTAAAAAGACAAATGAAAGTTTTTTTTCAAATTTAGTAATTTATATAGGAGAAGGGGGTTACTAGCCCCCCTTGACGACTTGTTAAATAAATGTTTGGTGTAATATTGTGTAAAAAATGAGGAATGAAGAATATAAGTTAGCAAAAGAAAGAGTAGTTGAGATAGTGTAAGTTTGTGGAAAGAATGAATCATATATGGTAGATTTAGGGGATGGATAGAAGGTGTAGGGAAAGTCCCAGGAAAGACCAAGAGGAAGGTGTTGATAAATTAGACACATATGCAACACTTGGGTATCTTTATTGAGGAAACGTTTCGCCACACAGTGGCTTCATCAGTCCATACAAAGGAGAATCGTGAAGAACAGGAGGAGTTTGAGGTAATCACTCCCTCAGCCTTGAGTCGATGTTGTCAGTCCATTGTGGACTTAAGTTGTGGAAAAAGACATTTATGTTGTTTAGGACATTTATTAAAGGAAACATTTTTCTTCTTTCTTTCAACATGTCGGCCGTTTCCCACCGAAGCGAAAGTTTTTCCTTTTACATTTAGTAATATATACAGGAGAAGGGGTTACTAGCCCCTTGCTCCTGGCATTTTAGTGCCTCTTACGACACGCATGGCTTACGGACGAAGAATTCTGTTCCACTTCCCCATGGAGATAAGAGGAAATAAGAACAAGAACTAGTAAGAAAATAGAAGAAAACCCAGAGGGGTGTGTGTATATATGTATATGCTTGTACATGAATGTGTAGTGTGACCTAAGTGTAAGTAGAAGTAACAAGACATACCTGAAATCTTGCATGTTTATGAGACAGAAAAAAGACACCAGCAATTCTACCATCATGTAAGACAATTACAGGCTTTCGTTTTACACTCACTTGGCAGGATGGTAGTACCTCCCTGGGCAGTTGCTGTCTACCAACCTACTACCTAGATAAAGGAAACATATCCTCTAGTAAATGTCCTGAACTATGTATAAATGTCTTTTTCCACATCTTGTTAGTACCACCAAACTATTTTTCAAGAGCTTAAGTATCCAGCAGGCATGTATATATGTGTGTGCATTAAGTCAGAGTGAGCAGATGCAAGTTGTCTTTGGTATTTGAGATGAACTTGTCAGTATTATTAAAGTAGTTCAAGCACCAGCTAGCTGAACATTGAGGTCTGGAGATGGTAAGTAGTACCTTTACTCTAAAAATCCAATGGGAAAGGTTGCAGTAAACTAGGTCAATATTGGACTGTAATATTTGTCAATGTGTTGTGTTCCTTCTTTTAGGTCATGCTGCTTTGGCGAGAAATGGCCACTATATTTAATAAACATGAGTTTAGTGAAACATTGATGAGGTAATGTTTTCATTTTATTGTAAAGCAGAAGAAATATTTCTTTGGTTGTTCTTTCATCTCTGAATATCTTCCTTCATTCATACAGTGTGATACAGAGTGTGATAACAGCCATTCACATAGACGATCTGACGACGGCCATGAAGCTCGTACTGCAGGAACTTCGCAAGAGACCTTCCCTGCTGAAGAAGAACCACTTTCCCATATATCGAGACCTCCTATTTCTGGCGTCGTCCTATATCCCGCCCGCCCAGCTTAATCTCAGTGAGTTGTCACATCATTGTACTAGAAGTCTAGCAGATGACTACAAGACTATTTCATGGTGGCCTTGTTCTTATGTTCTTATTGTTAGGGTAGAACTAAAGTGGGTTGAGCAAATATTCTGTTAGTGGGTTGGATTTGTGAAGGACTTGCTCAGTATGGGCCAACAGGCCTACTGCAGTGTTCCTTCTTTCTTATGTTCTTTTAGTCTAATGTCATCCTTGTTCATGATGGTCTTTCTTCGTATGTCCTCTTTGGATCAAGTCTTATTACCCCCTATTCCCCACCCATGCAGTGTGACCATTGTGGGTTTAGAGCATCCTCTGGTCTTCGCCTCACTCCGTATCTGTAGATTTTTTTTTAAAGACTAGCACTTCCTCGGCTATTTTTCACTCAGCCTTCCTGAAGGGAATGCCTTCATGCTGGTGAAGGGCTCTTGATCCAAAGAATTAAAGCTAAAGTACATTTAACTTCCTCACATAAAATCTGATTACCTCTCATATCGAGGTATACAAGTGGAAAATGGGTATTAACAAAGGGGATATAAATAAGGTCTTGAGGATATCTCTCCAAGAGAGAACCCGCAGTAATGGATTCAAATTAGACAAGTTTAGATTTAGAAAGGATATAGGAAAGTATTGGTTTGGAAATATGGTAGTTGATGAGTGGAACAGTCTGCCTAGTAGGGTTATTGAAGCTAGGACCTTGGGTAGTTTCAAATTTAGGTTGGATAAATTCATGAGTGAGAGGGGTTGGATTTGAGTGGGACTTGCACATAGAATTATCAAAGCTTATGTCTTGGGTAGCTCTGTTAGTGGGATGGATTGTGAAGGACCTGCCTAGTATGGGCCAACAGGCCTGCTGCAGTGTTCCTCTGTTCTTATGAATGAACCACTTCTTCTTAAATAGTGTATCTCTTAATAAGTCAAGTACACAGTTAACCACTGCTAAACAACCATCCAACATGTTATGACCTCTTCTAAAATGACCCATTTCTTTCTTTGTGCATTTTTAAACTTGTTACACTATACAGTGGTACCTCTACTTACGAGCTTAATTCGTTCCATTCGGCTATTCAAGTGCCAATACCGAACGAATTTGTTCCCATAAGAAATAATGAAAATTAGGTTAATCCATTTCAGACCCCCAAAAATACACTTACAAAAGCACCTACAAAAATACACTTACATAATTGTTCAAGTTGGGAGCTGCTCGCAAGTAGAGGTACATACCACTGTATAGTGTTCCTGGCTTTATGCAGTATGTATATATACTCCAGGCCCATGGCACATATACTAAGCTCAGTCAGGCTATCAACCCATAAGTCCACATAATTGTAACATTGTGTACATTTTACATGCAGTGTATATAAAGAGATTCTGTATAGCACATATCAAATTACTAAAAGAAATGGGACATGACATATAATTATTAGAATTATAATCAAATTAAGCGCTAAACCCACAAGAGTTATACAATGCTGTGACATGACATAGTAGCAAAGCTACGTAAGGCCAGGGAAACCTGTATTAGGACAACCTTTCCATTAAGATTTATTCATCTAGATCATATCAGTATTCTCAAGAGGGGTGTTTTGGTGTAAACAGTTACATTTTTCTGGACTTTGTATTAATTCATCTCTTGATCCAAGTAATTGGAGGTACTGTTCCCTGTGGGTTTAGCATTTAGCCATGAAAATAATTATTTGTATTAATGCCACTTTAGAAGCAAGTGTTTTAATGTGCGTAAATCACTTCCAGCATCATTTGACCGTGAGTACCGTCGTGCATACGAGCGTAATGAACAGTCGTATGGAAAGTTGCTGATGCGCTCTGACACTCCTCCTCCCATTGCTGCCGTCTTCTGCCGCCGATACTTTAGTCAGCTGAGCCTGTGATACCTGACTCCCTGCCCTGCACCTGGGGCCTGCAATTTTCACTCAGGACCTGCCCATGGTACTCCAGGTCCCAGATATGGGACACGGATCCCTCTGGTAGTATCCGGGACTCACTCTTAGCATGTGTAACTTCAGAGCATACATAAAGAAGTTCTGTTGCATCTATTAAATCTTCAGATGACAACCGCTGTAAAAATAATTGCTGCATATATTATAGTTTGAGGTATCATGGGTTTGGGTTGCTAGGTTCGTTTCTGAAGTCAACATCAGCGTCCATTCCTTGCAAGTGGTGGTGACTTCACTACTTTATACCTGACAGGCTCTTTGTTCCCACTGACTGTGAGGATATAAGCATGGCCTTAAAAGTGTTCTTATGTTTTAGTCAAAGGAATCGCTGCAGTATTTGGTAGGAATTATAGTTATCTGCCTCAAGGTTGACCTGAAGGTTATTCCAGGGTAATACTGACAGGAATGTACAGAATTTTTCAATTGGGTATTGGAGAATGGGACAAATATTCTAGAAAAGTGTAAATAAAAGTATTACTGGATATTTTGGATTTGGGGGAGGGGAAAAGATTTTTTTAAGGCTTATGAAGTAAAGTTTGCTTGTTTCCTCTTGTTTGCATATGTATATAAAAAAATCCTGAGGTGTATTTGTGTGTTGCTTACATGTGCTCATATACGAAGGCCAAACAGAGCCAGTTTTATATCTGTCTGCAGATCGTCCATTATAATCAACAAATGAACAGCATACCCGTGACCTTTTTTTTTAATGTAACTTACAATAACTTGTGCCTGATGTGGTAATGAATTAACACTGTTGAATGATGAGTGCTGGCAGTGCTTTCACACTACAGCAGTTAGATATATCATGCATGTTACACTCCCAGGCAGAACCAGCAAGAAAAGACAAAAATATTATTTTTTGCATAATTTCACATGTACTTTTATCTGTAAATCCAAAATTATCAAACACTATTCTCTCTCTTCTCAGACAGTTCTGCATTTCATTTTTAATTCTTAAGATTTTTTTTTATATTGTAGTGCTCTTCAATATTGGCTGATAAGGTGAATTACATAAGGAATTACACTATACATTTATCAAATTTTTTACTGTACATTATAGTGTGCCTTAGTTAGCCAGCTGCTGCAGCAGGCATTGGGTTGCAGATGTGTCTTTACATATTCATTGTTACTCTCTATGTTCTGTTTATGCCACAGAAAATATTGTAGTAAGCTGGACAACAGAATCAACAGTTGAAGAGTGAGTCACTTGTGCAATATTTTGGAATCTTTATTGAGGAAACATTGTCCAATACAGAGAAGTTTGAGGTGATCAGTCCCTCATGCTGAGGGACTGATTGCCTCAAACTCCTCATCTTTCTCCATTCTCTGTATTGGACTGAAGAAGCTACTGGCTGGCAAAACATTTCTTCAATAAAGATTCCCAAATGTTACACAAATGTCTCATTCTTCAACTTGTCAGTTTTCTGAATCATTTACATCACAACATCAACAGTGTCTGCATCACTTGTTAAAAGGTTACAATATAACCCATGAGGAGCTGAGGTAGTTGAGAGCAGCCACTCTGGAGGGGCTCATTTTTTTCCGTCGTAATAGACTATAATATTTTTGATGAAATTCCTGCCTGAAAAGTTGTAAATTTTCTTCCATTACTTCCTCCCCATTTTTAAACTGCAGGGAATATTACAAATAATGGCAGCTTATGATCACAAGTGAAACATTCACCCCATAGTTAGTTTGCTCTGAGCCATACAGCAACAGCAGTGCCTGACTTGAAACTAAACACTTGTCTCCCACTCCATTTGAAGTAACGAAGTGTCTACTGTGAAAGATTAGCTATGTTTGGGGTCTTGTGGTAACAGTGTGACTAAATGTATACCACAAAATAAATTCCTCTCCTGTTAAACAGGATTGACCATGGGTACAGACTGTCCTCATTCATCACTAGTCTAGATCACTGTTATTTGTACAGTGGACCCCAGGCTAACGAACACCCCGGAAATCGTATAATTATGTAAGTATAATATTGTAAGTGCTTGTGGAAGTGTATTTTTGGGGGTCTGAAATAGACTAACGTACGTGACATTATTTCTTAAGGAAGTAAATTCGTTCAGTAATGGCACTTGAGCAGGCTTCTGGAATGAATTTTGTTCGTTAGCCGGGGGTCCACTGTACGTACTTGGATTAATTTTAGGATAATGGTATCAAGTTGTAAGGTGCTTTACATACAGTGGCTAACAGACAGTGTTGAGGAGTCAGCCTTTATCATTACTTAGTATTAAGAGTCCAACACTAAATATTCAGACTATTTTCATCACTGACTGGAGATTTTGCTCTAATGGCGTGTGACAGTAATATTCAGGTTTTGGTTCTCTATTTGAAACTCGTATAGTAATGACAATTGATTTTTCAGGTTGCACATTAGTTTTGCAAATAATAAAAACCTATAGTTTATTGCAGACCACATCTTGTGTGCTGTTAAGTGTGCAATTATTTACAGACATCTTTTAAGTTTAAACACATCCCAGTGTGCAATTAACTGTGATTATGTACCTACATACTATGTGTGAGAGAGTGAGTGAGCAGGTTCTGGTATGAGTGGGTGGGACATTTGGGTGTATCTACCAGTCATTGCCCATAGAATGCCACATCTGTCATAGATTACTTTATGATTTGACTGTGATTACATGTAAACTATTTCTCTGCATTACCTAGTTGTATAGATTCCCATCTGCTACTTTTTCATAGGAATTTTGTGTGTGTAGTTTAGTTTTGGTCTTACATTCACATTATATTTCGTTATTCCTGATTTGTCTTGGAACATTATTCTCTTCAAGATTTACTTCTTGGCTTAGTTTGAAAATAAAATAATGGCTAAAATTATTTATTCTCTCATAATAAAGTTTTGAGTTAACTCTGCTTCTTCAAGAGTGGTCCCTTGCCATAGTTATTTTTCTTCCACAATCTTCACTATCCTCATAGTTAATAATCACAATTGTTGATGATATTAATGAAATTAATCATTGACCCACATTTATTATGGCCCTTTAATCTTGCATCCGAATTCTGGCAATTTCTCTTAATGTATGCTGACCCCCATGGGAAGTTCCAACACTTCTCATTTGCTGCTCTATCTTCCATGCCCGAAGGCCAACATATCTGCTACAAACTCGCATTCACTCTAAGCTTCAACACTATCAATCACATTTTCATGCAGTGGCAGTGTACATTGATAGTTTCAAATCCTCAGATGGAGTAGGGTATACAGCTGTTTTTTTTTTTTTTTAAGATAGAGTATTTCAAGAACATTTACTAAAGTCTGCTAGTATTGTCACAGAAGTTAGATGCACTACTTGTTGTTATCATGTGCACTGCAGTTATGTCCACCTCATTATTTGTTTCACACTCTTCAGAGTGCATTACAAGCTCTCCATTATTGTATACTTCATATGCAACAATGTTAGAGTTTCTAAACACAAGTTGTGTTTTGATGGGTCCCTGGACAGGGCAATGAACATGCAGACTCAGCCGCTCAGTCTGCTATTCCCAATCTGCTGATTTTTTACAGGAGTGTTTTTTTTTTCTTACCTACTTCCCCAAAGATTCTGAAACTGCTGGCAATAGCACTGATCCTAAATTAGAAGACAATTTTTTTTTCATCAAACTACAGTTAGGCTTTTGGCCATCTTCCCATTGATGTTAGGCATGGAAAGACTGTGCTCTCATGTTCACACATTGGCGACACGACTAGCACACCAACACCTTATAGAAAGACACCCGGTGCCTCTGCACAAACTGCCAGGTAGCTCTTAACATTTCACCAAATGTAGTCTCATCGGAGAGCATGCGGAGTTAATTTCAGTTATTATCAATGTCTTACCTTTGACATTAACTGCTTCTGTGACTTTTTAAACAAACCAATCTATTGCACTATCGATGATGTTAATTTTACACCTTCATTAATCCTCAGTTTCACAAACCTTACTGTTTAAACCATTTTGCTCTGTTGGACCCATAAAGGTTTGGTGGCTTGTTTTTGATAACAATGAACTAACATAGGTGCTTTTCTCATGGTCCTATCTTCTTGCTTTACAACTGTCTACTATGCCAAAGTTTCATCATAATTGATGCGAGTGCTATTCCATGGTTAATGCATTAATATGAAATGAAAATTTCCCTTTAAAATATGTACTAAGTAGGAGGATAACCTTTGTAGGAACCATTGTTAGGACACAATTGGCACATGACACCAGTATTAATTAAGAGTTACTCAAAATAGATATACAATTAATATCCTCACAAACTAGGTTCTAGAGCAGCAAAGTTCAAAGTACATCACAAGAGTCGTATACATGCAGGAAATTAAATATATACATGGCTTAAGTTTTATGTCATCAATAACTATTTCTCATTTCTTACACATATGGTTAAGTGTGTGTGTGTGTGTGTCTGACATTCTGTTTGAAACTGCAAATTTGTGTGTGTATATTTGTAGTTAGAATTGGTAAGAAGTGTGCACTTGCAGATTTAAGTGACCATTGTTGACAATGTCCAGTATTTTGTGGTTTTGTTATTGCTTTATTGCTACTCTTTCTTTTTTTGTTTCCTAGGAAGTCTTGTGAAAACTTTGAAAAATCTTTATACTTTTGCTTGACTCTTGTCAGGTTTAGTGCCTAGTTTGATTATATTATTATTATACCTTTGTTTATTTTGTTAAGTCTATGGATAAATTGAATAAGATTATCATTAGATACAATTTGGAAAATCCTTACCAACAGAAAGTAGAATTTTAATAAGTTGATCGTAATGTAATGCAAGTCGTTTTTTTGTGTTGGACAGCTAACTAGTAGAGAGCAAGATAGGTAAATTGTTGATCCCCAAAATTCCACGCTCAAATAGCACTTGTTTTTCCCTACACAAAAGAGGCATGGTACTCTGCGAGGACTTTCGGGTACCTCTAACAATTCACAATATATTAATAAACTGTCCTCTCTATAGAAGACCATACAGAATTCAATTTTTGACATATTCAGTGTCCTCATGCAATCACAGTAACTTAACTGCTGGAGTGCCATCTTTGACAGACTCCCTCTATGACTTAACAAATTTAATGAACCAGCTGTATGCTAATTTTACACCTTCACTAACCATTACAACTTAAACCACCTCTTTGCTAAAAGACCCATACATATTTGGCACTTGTTTTAAATATACAGTACTGTAAATAATAATACCATGTTGCGCTTTTTCTCAAGATGTTCCACTCTGATTCAATAATTTCAACTGAAATGTTATCAGTGTTGCACATGATACTGGAGACTGCAGTAGCAACAGGGTTTTGATGTGAAGTGTTGCCTGTTGGAAAATTTCTTAATTTTAAAATAATTTGATGGTACTGTGTGAACTATGTTGTCTATTATATACTCTACTGCTAACAAAATTCAATTTGTGAAACTATTTTGTCAGTATCATTACATCATTAGGTTTATACGTAATTAAGAACACGAGTATACATATTGTAAGCTTACAAAATGAATCACATCAGTAATTACATATGTATTTTGGATAACCCAAGTATTCAGTGATAAAAGATATGTATGGCAAAAGTTATTTATAAAGATTACATGCAGTCTATCTGTTTTGGTCTAGTATAGGGAAGCAAACAGGAGTACCTATTCCAGCCTTTTGTCACAACTCTCATTAATTTACTACCACTACTAATCTGAGTTGTTTTCTGGTATAATCGCCACCAGATCTGTCTTCTGACTCTCATAACTACTACTGACCTCTCTGTCTGCTCTTAAGTACATTTTTCACATCAATAGCTCTCAGCAGCCATGCAGTGCTTTATGACCACAAGTTTGCCACATTTTTGTGAATAATTCTGATCTGTCTTAGTTTTGCCTTGTTTTTCACTTGGTTGTTACTTGTTGCTGGTCCAGAATGGACCAAAACATTTTAACATTTCCTCTCTGAAGTGGGTGTTAACAGTGAATTGTTCCAGTCATAGTATTGTAACATTCTTCACAAGATTTTCCTAGTCCACAACAATGTCCATCTCTACCCTATAAACATACTACTCTAAGGTGATGCCTACACATTTGTCTGTAAACACCCTGACCATTGCATTGTTCCTCTAAGTGTATATAGCTTCTCCTCACTTAGCGACGACTCAGACTTACAACAGGCTTTCTGACCAGTATGCATACCTAAATAATGTATATTAGAGCTCATTTCCTCTATTCTGTTTATTACAATATACAGTACACTACTGTATAAACATTTAAAAATTACCAGAAATGTTATAAATGGTGCAAAGGTGACATTAAACAATATCAAAGATGGTTGATATAAACCCACTACCATTATAGTATGCTCCTCACTTAGCAACAGATTTGTGTACCAACGTGGTCTTAGGAACGTAACTCCGTTGTTAAGTGAGGAGAGGCTGTACTGTCTGTTCAAGATCCATGGATGAAGCACTTTCCCTGATCATTATGTTATGCACCACCCATGAGCTCTTGTTACACCACTCAACACTTACTTATAAAGCTTTTAAGATGAAGTCTAATAATAATTTATTTCTATGCCTCACCAGCTGAAGTTTCTTTTCTGGGCTTATAAATTCTCCTGATTTATTTGTTAACTACAGTGATTATTGTGCTGTGTTAGTGATTCGTTTTCCAAGTTGTGCTAATTTATCAGTTTTTTTTTATATAAATTTTCTGTAGCCAGTAATTTGTGTAATTTACTTTTGTGCATATTGTTTTTTTCAATATCAAAAATTTTGTTTAAATATATTTAAAGTTGTTGATAAAATCTCTATTTCTCTCAAGATTATATATATATTAACTTTTGTTATGTAATAACTAGGTCCTGTTTGTTATGTTGCTCTGGGTAATGAGCAGATGGTTGAAACAGATCAGACATGGAGGAATTGACAACTAATCCACAATTTGGCAAAGAACCTTCAGATATCATCTAAAGTTTCCTCTCCAAATTGTTGGATATCAGTGAATTGTTCCAGTCACAGCATTGTAAGTCTTATTTACAATGAGTAAGGTTAGAGAAGATTCTATAGGATATAACTAAGTTTATATTTTTCATTTGACAGCTTTAGAATGTGGCTATTGTTCGAAACTGGTCTCAGATAAATTAAGCGAAGAAAGTGTTGCATATCTTTTATGTTGTGTTAATATATGGAGTGCAGGCCATAACCGCTGACAGTGATACAGATAAAAGTAATGGTCATGCTCAATTGTTTATCATTAAATTTGCTTCTCTCACTGCTGTTGAATTGAAACATTTTATATGGGAAATCTATTTGCTGTACATATTAATAAAGAGGCAAAGAGAAAGGTATTACTTGTATCACTTACCATTTTCGTCACATCAGCCATGATCACCTCCCATTTTCCAGATGCTCCATGATCACCTCCCATTTTCCAAATGCTCCATGACCCCATGGGTTTAGTGCTACCCCATGAATTACAGAACTGTTTTCACCCATTTGTTAGGCTTATTCTCACTTTAATTGATGCCAGTGAAGAGATCTCTAGGTATATTTATACACCTTCCTATGGTGTATAAATATACCTAGTTGGATGAATCTTATTGTAGTTGTTTGCAATCCTTTCATTATGATTTTGTGAGTCAAACATGATTATCCCTAAGATTCATCTGGGGTTATGACTCCTGTAGCACCTGGTAAGCCAAGCTGAAATGGCCATGTGCCAGTGGGCTGCTAGCAGCAACATTATTATTATTATTATTATAATCAAAAGAAGCTAGCAGCAACAGCTTGATTGATTAGACAGTCAAGAACATAACTGGCTTCAGAGGAGACTGCCTGGGTAGAAGAGCCTTCAAAACTGCAGGTGGGCGTGGAAACCTGTGAAAAAGAAAAATTGAACCACATGAAATCACCTGATGAATGGTCTTCATTGATTAGGGGTGTCACTTCAAAGGAAAAGGTGCTCTGATGCCTATGAAGAGTTCCTGATTTGAGGCATTAGAGTTGACCCTCTTAGATCAAACCCAACTACCTCCCAGTCCTAGGTCCTTCATGATCCATATGGATTAAAAAAATTTTAACTAAGAATCCTACTTAAATTCTTTTTGTCGGTGCATATACAAAGTGGCAGTGTAGTAGGTTCGCCAGTACTGTCCCGGCCTGGGTCTTTTCCAGACGGTGACCCAGTGTACAAAGTGGTGTGTATCAATATACACCAAGGCTCAAGAAAAAATTATCTATTATAGAGGAACACTATGTTTAGTTCACATGTAGCAACCTTGACTTGATCTAGGTGCACCCATCAAGAGTAATTTTTTAGTTAAGCCTCATACATAATGTGAAACTTGTAAAATGGTTTAATATGGTAAATACACAAATAACCCGCACATAGAAGAGAGGAGCTTACGACGACGTTTCGGTTCGACATGGACCATTTACAAAGTCACACTAACAAAAAGTGTGACTTTGTAAATGGTAATATAGAGATAGACAGTATAATAACCTATGTGACATGTCAAGATATCTTATTAATGAAAATGAGATACCAGTTATATTAAGCAAATTTCCTAAATTTCCTAAATTTGCTTGTAACAGATAAGTAAACTGTAGATATAAATCCAAATGTACAATTGTTAACCCTTTTGGGGCCTAGCTCCTAGGCCTTTTGTGTATCTATATGCTCTTGCACTACTGTCCACAGGATGGATATGGAGTGCACAATAAACTAGCCAAGTCGGACCAAAACATCGTGGTAAGCTCCTCTCTTCTATGTGCGGGTTGTGTGTGTATTGTTCCAGTAGCAGTATTGTGTCTTTTTTTTGTTATTTAATATGGTAAATTATGTAAAGTGTAACTCAAGCTAACCTAATAAGAGTTTGACTATTTCCACCTCCGTGCAGAAGGGCTTTGTTGCATGTGAGGGGCTCTTGATCCAAGGAATTGGTCCTATCCTCCTTTTCCTTGGATCGAACCTGACTGCCTCCCATTTCCCAAGCACTGCATGATCCCTACAGGTTTAGTGATCTCTTCATCTGGTGTCCCATAGCTTGATTGCTAGCGCATTCAGCTCACACACTGTGGTCCGGGGGTCGATCCCCGGTACAGCCGGAAAACATTAGGACGTGTTTCCATAATAACACCTGCTTTCCATGTTCACCTAGCAGTAAAATGGGCACCTGGGTGTTAGCAGACTGGTGTGGGTCACATCCTGGGAACAAAATTAACTTAATTTGCCTGAAATGCTCTGCATAACAAGGGACTTTCTATATAGTAGTACGTCATTGATGTCAGCTATGGTCTGTATACCTTGTACATGTACTGGTATAAATAAAGATATTATGTATTATTATTACTGGTGCTTTATAAAATAGTTGCTGATCGCTACATCGTTTTCTGTCATTATCGTCCTGAAAGAATGGGAAACTGAAATAAATAGCTGCTATAACTTCAAGTTAAGAATGGTCTTTTGATTCAAGAGAAAGTTTATTTAGGCACAGGTACACGTAAGTATAATAAGATTTTATCTTATCTTAGACATTATAATAATAATAATAATTATAATAAGCTTTATTTCTATAAGTACATGTACAAGGTATACAGACCATAGTTGACATCAATGACATACTACTAGTACTATAGAAAGTCCCTTGTTATGCTGAGCATTTCCCGCAAATTAGGTCAGTTTTGTCCCAGGATGCGACCCACACCAGTCCACTAACATCCAGGTACCCATTTTACTGATGGGTGAACATTGGACAGCAGATAAGGGAAAGCCCAATGATAATGATTACAGTATAATTCCCTCATTTCTAGGATCGAACTTGTCCCATATTCCCCTGTGTTGTATGACCCCTTACGAGTTTAGTTCCCCCTAACCCATTAAATGTTATAAGAATATACTTACTCCTGGGAGTAAGTTGTAAGGAAACACGGCCGACGTTTCCACTCGTCCTGAGATCGAACCTGTATATCTGCAGTTGAGTTGATGGCACTACCACTTGAGCCACGAGTCTGGGGAATGAGGTAATCTGGCTTAATGTGAGGAAGGCAATGATTATATTTATATAATTATGTGAAGATGGTGCCAAACCCGTAAGAAGCCATGAAGAATCAATGACAGAAACAGTGCCCACAAACTTTACTCACAGAAAGTGCCCACAGTGAACAATACAACAATGGTAAGAATACAACAATATAGTAGATCCTTCAATGGTAAGAATACAACTATATAGTAGATCCTTCAATGGTAAGAATTGTAGTGATACCGCTCTTGTGGAGAGCCGCAGCAGGACACAATACGGCACCACCTCAGGGGGCCCCTAACAATAACAACAAACAGTACGGCGATGGCCCAGCATGGCGTGTGGTCTCGCTCTTACACAAATACATTCGTGATGCAGATTACATGGTAAGCTTAAATATGTCGCCAGTAGCTATAGCTTTTCTGAGGACATATGCACCTTACATCACCTGTCCTGCAGCAGCAGTCATTAGATGTATTTTCTTCTGTTGCAGACATGTACCATGGATTTTGTGTTCAATAAAGCCTAGAAATGAGGCCTGTGTTTTTATCACAACAAGAATACAACTATATAGTAGATCCTTCAATGGTAAGAATACAACAATATAGTAGATCCTTCAATGGTAAGAATACAACAATATAGTAGATCCTTCAATGGTAAGAATACAACAATATAGTAGATCCTTCAATGGTAAGAATACAACAATATAGTAGATCCTTCAATGGTAAGAATACAACAATATAGTAGATCCTTCAATGGTAAGAATACAACAATATAGTAGATCCTTCAATGGTAAGAATACAACAATATAGTAGATCCTTCAATAGTAAGAATACAACTTGATCCGGATTAGTAGCCCCAAAAGGTTAAGATCAGAGCGTTAACCCAAAATAATTAGTATATAATAATATAATACCTGATCCACCATGAGGTCTGGTCACAGACCGGGCCTTTCCTTGTTATAGTTTTAAATGCAGCGCTGAGGTAGTTTGTAACTCTCGAAGGGGATTAGACCGTCAAGTGGACATACCAGTGGACCAGTGGGTAATATGTACTGCCAATGCACGACTCTTTCTCTTCTTTCTGGTTCTCCCTCGACCATTACTAGCTGGAACTCTCTCCAGGTAAACTCCAGGTCCAGGTAAACTACCAGTACATGTACAAGGTATACAGACCATAGCTAGTGCTATGAGCTAGAGCTCTCGCTTCACACATGGAGGCCCGGGTTCGATTCCCGGCGGGTGGAAACATTTCGACGTGTTTCCTTACACCTGTTGTCATGTTCACCTAGCAGCAAATAGGTACCTGGGTTGTTAGTGGACTGGTGTGGGTCGCATCCTGGGGGACAAGATTAAGGACCACAATGGAAATAAGACAGACAGTCCTCGATGACGCACTGACTTTCTTGGGTTATCCTGGGTGGCTAACCCTCCTGGGTTAAAAATCCGAAGAAATCTTATTTACTATATAGAAAGCCGCTTGTTATGCAGAACATTTCCCGCAAAGTCAATTTTGTCCCAGGATGCGACCCACACCAGTCCACTAACACCCAGGTGCCCATTTTACACTGATGGGTGAACAGGGACAGAAGGTGTCTTATGGAAACACGTCCCTAATGTTTTCCAGCCATACCGGAGGAGATTCGAACTCCGGACCTCAGTGTGTGAGCTAGCGATCGAGTTAAGTGTCCCGTAGCTGGATTGGTAGCGCACTCAGCTCACATGGTGCGTTCCGTGTTTCGACCCCCGATACAGGTGGAAATATTAGGACGTGTTTCCTGAAGACACCTGCTGTCCTCGTTTACCTATCAGTAAAATAGGTACCTGTGTGTTAGTGGACTGGTGTGGGTCGCATCCTGGGACAAAATTGACCTAATTTGCGGGAAATGCTCTGCATAACAAGGGGCTTTCTAGATAGTAGTATGTCATTAATGTCAGCTATGGTCTGTATACCTTGTACATGTACTTGTATTATCATTATTATTATTATATTACCTCCAAGCAACGTGGCTCGTTTCCCTTCATCCTGGGGATGCAGGGGAGGGGGGCGCCAAGGGGAGGCTTACCCCCCCAAGTAATGATAAAAACAGGAATCAAAACTAGTCTCCTAGCCCACCCCTCCCCTCCATTCCCATGGCCACCTCTATAATAAATGTGTGTGTGACCCAACAATTAATATTTGCACCAATAACTCATTACAGTTGTGACCGGGTGTAGACTAGTAAATTGCTCATTACTTTATAATTTGTTTATGATTGCAACCATGTATAAACGTAAGAAAATTTACTTACATGATTCATTATCTTTGTACCTTGTTCAGCTATCAAAACTTTGGGGCCCAGTCTCTGGACCCATTATATACCTCTATAATCTGTAAATACCTTTGTAACTTGTCATGATTGTGACCAGATCTACCTGAGTTCATTACCTTTGTAACTTGCTCATCTATCAAAACTTTGGGGTCCAGTCTCTGGACCCATTATGTACCTCTGTAATCTTTTGACTACCGCCCACAGGATGGGTATGGGGTGCATAATAAAGATATCAAACTAAACAGTAAATAAATTCTGGCTCCCCAGCCTGGATGCCAACCAAATCAGTTAGCTAACTCTTACCACCAGGTACCTCCTTACTGCTAGGTGACTAGGAGTTAAGTTAGTTTAATATCTTTATTATGCACCCTATATCCACCTGTGGGCGGTAGTTAAAAGATTACAGAGGTACAGTACCTGGACCCATTATGTGCCTCTATAATGTTGAGGTACAGTCCCTGGACCCATTATGTGGCTCTGTAATGTTGAGGTACAGTCCCTGGACCCATTATGTACCTCTGTAATGTTGAGGTACAGTCCCTGGATCCATTATGTGCCTCTGTAATGTTGTGGTACAGTCTATGGACCCATTATGTACCTCTGTAATGTTGAGGTATAGTCCCTGGACCCATTATATCCTAATATGTTGACTAACGCCCACAGGATGGGTTTCGCTATATTAAGAAGCCTTCACTAGTATCACGTACATATGTGTGGACCTGCGTCCGTTCTAGATATTTGCTGTGGTCTGGGCCATGACACGCACCAGACCATTGCTTTTCATGAGGTATTTCGTATTTAACGTGTTTGTATTTTATATAAGGTCCTTTGCTCGAAATACTCTGCATAACTATGGGCCGTATAAACAAAATATCGTATGGAAATAAAATTGAATTTGAACTGGATTTAAATTTGTAACCCTTCAACAACCCCACCCCAAAAAAAACTAAATAAAACTGAAAGCGGTGTCACCCGCAGTAGGTACCCGCGTCTCCTGCGATACCTATTTTCTTCCTTGACCCAAGCCTAATTATCTCTATTTCCCAAGGCGGTGTATGACTCTTAGGAGTTTTGTGCTTTGTATGGATATATTTTTAATTTCCAGTGACTTGAACAACGATAAATGAATAATGTTGAATTTATTTTGAGGCGCTAATATAAAGGGGTTATATACAGTGCCTGGTTATGGGTGTTTCAGGGTTAAAGTCAAGAGGATAGTTTCAATTATTTGGATCATTGTCACTAAATAAATAAAAGTACAAGAGAGTGGAGGGAATAGATTAGATGACACGTTGGTGGAATATCCGGTCAGAGGAGGAGTTAATACTGCTGCTGTACAGCAGACACTACATATAAGTGTGTTCAGTGCTGTTCACACACTTCCTGCCTCAACACAGACTATATACACCACCAGTGCCACTGTCCGTCCACCTCGACACTGTCACCGAGACACTGTCACCGAGACACTGTCACCGAGACACTGTCACCGAGACACTGTCACCGAGACACTGTCACCGAGACACTGTCACCGAGACACTGTCACCGAGACACTGTCACCGAGACACCTGGATTCAGCAACGTCGTCCTGATGTGAAGCAGCCAGAATAATGTAACAGTGTTTTAGTCCTGGCTTATGAGATGTGACTCTGAATAGTTGATGCAGCATACACGGTTGTGGCTAGGATGACGGCTACCTACTACCACGAGGTGACCAGGCTGTGGCTAGGCTGAGAGCTACCTACTATCACGAGGTGACCAGGCTGTGGCTAGGCTGACAGCTACCTACTATCACGAGGTGACCAGGCTGTGGCTAGGCTGACATCTACCTACTATCACGAGGTGACCAGGCTGTGGCAAGGCTGACAGCTACCTACTATCACGAGGTGACCAGGCTGTGGCTAGGCTGACGGCTACCTACTACCACGAGGTGACCAGGCTGTGGCTAGGCTGACGGCTACCTACTACCACGAGGTGACCAGGCTGTGGCTAGGCTGACGGCTACCTACTACCACGAGGTGACCAGGCTGTGGCTAGGCTGACAGCTACCTACTACCACGAGGTGACCAGGCTGTGGCTAGGCTGACGGCTACCTACTACCACGAGGTGACCAGGCTGTGGCTAGGCTGACAGCTACCTACTATCACGAGGTGACCAGGCTGTGGCAAGGCTGACAGCTACCTACTATCACGAGGTGACCAGGCTGTGGCTAGGCTGACAGCTACCTACTATCACGAGGTGACCAGGCTGTGGCAAGGCTGACAGCTACCTACTATCACGAGGTGACCAGGCTGTGGCTAGGCTGACGGCTACCTACTACCACGAGGTGACCAAGCTGTGGCTAGGCTGACGGCTACCTACTACCACGAGGTGACCAGGCTGTGGCTAGGCTGACGGCTACCTACTACCACGAGGTGACCAGGCTGTGGCTAGGCTGACAGCTACCTACTACCACGAGGTGACCAGGCTGTGGCTAGGCTGACGGCTACCTACTACCACGAGGTGACCAGGCTGTGGCTAGGCTGAGAGCTACCAACTATCACGAGGTGACCAGGCTGTAGCTAGACTGACAGCTACCTACTATCACGAGGTGACCAGGCTGTGGCTAGGCTGACGGCTACCTACTACCACGAGGTGACCAGGCTGTGGCTAGGCTGACAGCTACCTACTATCACGAGGTGACCAGGCTGTGGCTAGGCTGACAGCTACCTACTATCACGAGGTGACCAGGCTGTGGCTAGGCTGACAGCTACCTACTATCACGAGGTGACCAGGCTGTGGCTAGGCTGACAGCTACTTATCATGGACGAAGGCGAGTATTCCACTAACACTGTAAGCAAATTAAGCGCTAATCCCGAAAGGGTAATAGAGAGCTGAGTATTACACTAGCTCCTGATGACGCACAAGAGTGCGAAAGATCTTCAGTGTGTGTACTGAGCGCGCACACACACACACACACACACACACACACACACACACACACACACAAGCTCAAGTACTTTCACACTTCTCACTGCGTCATCAGGAGCTGTGCAGTGTTGCAAGAGTAGCAATAGGAGAAAGGGGAAGTTTTTTCAGCGTGGGCGGCACCCGCCAGTACCTCCCCCTGAGGGAGGTACTGGCGGGTGCAGTGAAATAAAAAATTGTGTAAAATCAAATTTAGAATAAATACCAAATACGTAATGAGAAACGAGACAGAGAGAGAATGCGTGTACTCACCTATATGTGGTTGAAGAGGTCGATTCATAGCTCCTGGCCCCGCCTCTTCACTGGCCGCTACTCGGTCACTCTTCCTGCTCCATGAGCTTTATCATACCTCTTCTTAAAGCTATGTATGGATCCTGCCTCCACTTCATCACTTCCCAAACTATTCCACTTCCTGACAACTCTGTAACTGAAGAAATACTTCCTAACATCCCTGTGATTCATCTGAGTCTTTTCCTTCCAACTGTGACCCCTTGTTGCTGTGTCCCATCTCTGGAACATTCTGTCTCTGTCCACCTTGTCAATTCCTCTCAGTATTTTATATGTCGTTATCATATCATCCCTATCTCTCCTGTCCTCCAGTGACATCAGGTCGATTTCCCTTAACCTCTCCTCATAGGACATACCCCATAGCTCTGGGACTAGTCTTGTTGCAAACCTTTTCACTTTCTCTAGTTTCTTTACGTGCTTGGCTAGGTGTGGGTTCCAAACTGGTGCTGCATACTCCAGTATGGGCCTAACGTACACAGTGTACAGGGTCCTGAACGATTCTTTATTAAGATGTCGGAATGCTGTTCTTAGGTTTGCTAGGCGCCCGTATGCTGCAGCAGTTATTTGGTTGATGTGCGCCTCAGGAGATGTGCCTGGTGTTATACTCACCCCAAGATCTTTTTCCTTGATTGAAGTTTGTAGTCTCTGGCCCCCTAGACTGTACTCTGTCTGCGGTCTTCTTTGCCCTTCCCCAATCTTCATGACTTTACACTTGGTGGGGTTGAACTCCAGGAGCCAATTGCTGGACCAGGCTTGCAGCCTGTCCAGATCCCTTTGTAGTTCTGCCTGGTCCTCGTCCGATTGAATTCTTCTCATCAACTTCACATCATCTGCAAACAGGGACACTTCGGAGTCTATTCCTTCCGTCATGTCGTTCACAAACACCAGAAACAGCACCGGTCCTAGGACTGACCCCTGTGGAACCCCACTCGTCACCGGCGCCCACTCTGACATCTCGCCACGGACCATGACTCGCTGCTGTCTTCCTGACAGGTATTCCCTGATCCATTGTAGTGCCTTCCCTGTTATCCCTGCCTGGTCCTTCAGCTTCTGCACTAATCTCTTGTGTGGGATTGTGTCAAACGCCTTCTTACAGTCCAAGAATATGCAATCTACCCACCCCTCTCTCTCTTGTCTTACTGCTGTCACCCTGTCATAGAACTCCAGTAGGTTTGTGACACAGGATTTCCCGTCCCTGAAACCGTGTTGGCCGTCGTGTGTTAGTTACCATTTTGTCCTAGGCACATGTCAATTAGACACTAGGCCTGTTGTATGTATATGTGTGTGTGTGTAAGGAAACACTTCAAAATGTTTCTGCCCCGCCGGGAATTGAACCCGGCCCCTCCGTGCGTGAAGCGAGAGCTTTACCCACTGGGCCACCGGGTGTACTCACCTATTTGTACTCACCTATTTGTGGTTGCAGGGGTCGAGTCATAGCTCCTGGCCCCGCCTCTTCACTGATTGCTACTAGGTCCTCTCTCTCCCTGCTCCATGAGCTTTATCAAACCTAGTCTTAAAACTATGTATGGTTCCTGCCTCCACTTCATCACTTCCCAAACTATTCCACTTCCTGTGTGTGTGTGTGTGTGTATGTGTGTGTATGTGTGTGTATGTGTGTGTGTGTGTGTGTGTGTATGTGTGTGTGTGTGTGTGTGTGTATGTGTGATACAGAGTAGAGCACACTTGTGGAGACGCTGTCATCTTACATTGTGTCTACACACACCTGTCATCCACGTAGTTATGTGTACGCGATTCTTCCATTGCTATTATTATAATTTTACCTTCACAAAATACACTAAACCCGTGTGAATTAGTCTATGCAAAGTACTGTAATATCACACCATTGCAGAAGCCGTGAAGGGTAACTAATGTAAACAACAGAAGAACCACAACGTATATAACTCAGTCCTTTTTTGGGTTATCCTGGGTTCCCTACACATATGCTGCTATGTATGATCTATGTAACTGTGTGTATACATCAATAAACTAACACTGATAACACAACTGGTTCAGGCCCTGTGTATGCAGTTCGCACCACTGGTCACCACTAAACGATGCATTACCTTTGTAACTTTTCAGTTATCAAAACTTGTGGGCCCAGTCCCTGGACCCATTATGTACCTGTGTAATCTGTTGACTACCCCCAGTGTTAGTGGTATGGGGGGCATAATAAAGACATTAAACTAACACAGAATACACTTTGTAAACTCGTGAACCCTAGTTTTCCAAAACTTCTTAATTAATGCCTTACTGTACCACTAGCCCCTTTTTTCTTACACACTGTGGGCGTATGTTACAGAGGGCGGCATGGGCGTGTGGGCGGGGGCGGGCGTGGGCATGTCACTGATCGGTGTGATGGTGGTGGTGACGGTGGTGGTGGTGAGGCGTCTCAGGGCATCACACAAGAAGGCACAACCATACAAGGGATACCAAGTGGTCAGCACTCAACCTGTAAGTTCTACCCTGTGCTCTCCAGTGTTTAGTCCACTGGGCGCCTCTAAACCCGTATGGGTCGTACAGCACTCCGGGAGCGGGTCAGTAAACAGGTTTGGTCATTATTTCCAATTTCCCAGGAGCTGTATGACCCCCTACGAGTTTAGTTCTCACCCATGAAAATTGTAATGTTTACTTATGAGTGAGTTTCTCTGAACTTACTGTCTCCTATTCTCTCCCTTCTTATCTGTCTCCCCTTCTCTCCCTTCTTATCTGTCTCCCCTTCTCTCCCTTCTTATCTGTCTCCCCTTCTCTCCCTTCTTATCTGTCTCCCTTCTTATCTGTCTCCCCTTCTCTCCCTTCTTATCTGTCTCCCCTTCTTATCTGTCTCCCCTTCTCTCCCTTCTTATCTGTCTCCCCTTCTCTCCCTTCTTATCTGTCTCCCCTTCTCTCCCTTCTTATCTGTCTCCCTTCTCTCCTTCTTATCTGTCTCCCCTTCTCTCCCTTCTTATGTCTCCCCTTCTCTCCCTTCTTATCTGTCTCCCCTTCTCTCCCTTCTTATCTGTCTCTCCTTCTCTCCCTTCTTATCTGTCTCCCCTTCTCTCCCTTCTTATCTGCCTCCCCTTCTCTCCCTTCTTATCTGCCTCCCTCTTTGTTGTTGTTCTTGTTACCCCACACCCCCACAACCTCCCTACACACTCACACCCTCCACCACACCCCCACAACCTCCCTACACACTCACACCCCCACAACCTCCCTACACACTCACACCCTCCACCACACCCCCACAACCTCCCTACACACTCACACCCTCCACCACACCCCCACAACCTCCCTACACACTCACACCCTCCACCACACCCCCACAACCTCCCTACACACTCACACCCTCCACCACATACCTACAGCCTCCTCTATACTCACCCCACACATACACTCACCCCACACATACACTCACCCCACACATACACTCACCCCACACATACACTCACCCCACACACTTCTTGCTCCAGCTGTACAAAAGGCAGCAGCAGGTGGTGGTACCTGGCCAGGTGGGCGTGCACGGGCGTGCTCCAGGGGATGGCAGAGATGCAGATGACACTGAGGAGGTGTGTGGGCGTGGGCGTGCACTGTCAGCAGAGATGGTGAACACCAAGCTTGCTGTCTTCAGTCCTGCCAGCAAGTCCAAGTCAGTGGAGTGTCTGCAGTACTCGGTGAGTCGACTGCTTAGGCTACCCTCTATGTATACTCACCTCTACCCTGTATGTGTGGCTACCCTGTATGTATATTCACCTCTACCCTGTATGTGGCTACCCTGTATGTATACTCACTTCTACTCAGTATGTGTACTCATCTCTGTGCAGTTGCAGGGGTTGACTCTCAGCTCCTGGCCCTGCTCTGCTGGCCACAACTGTAAGCACTCTCGTGGCTTCATGACCCTCAATTATATCTATTATTAAAGCTATGTATGGATCCTGCCTCTACCACTTTACCGTCCAGGTCATTCCACTTTCTGTCCAATCTATGGCTGAAGAAGTATTTCCTAACATCCCTGCATTCATCTGTGTTTTTTAACTAACAAAAGTGCCCTTGTGTACCTGCTTCCCACCTTCCAAACAATGTCCTTGCTCCAGTCACATTCAATGTTCCCTACGTCAGAATCACTTAGGGTGAATACAAGGTATGGTCCTGCTGGTTCATCTCCTGGCTATCTCTCTCTCTCGATCACTTGCTCACTTTCTCTCTCTGGTAGAATCCCTGACATCATGATACATGACAGTGTCCCATCACCACTACACCTGTATCATATTAATGGCATACATCACCAACAAGTCAATAAGATACATGTTCAACACCTGGCTGTGGCATGTGCAACACCTGGCTGGGGCATGTGCAACACCTGGCTGTGGCATGTGCAACACCTGGCTGTGGCATGTGCAACACCTGGCTGTGGCATGTGCAACACCTGGCTGTGGCATGTGCAACACCTGGCTGTGGCATGTGCAACACCTGGCTGTGGCATGTGCAACACCTGGCTGTGGCATGTGCAACACCTGGCTGTGGCATGTGCAACACCTGGCTGTGGCATGTGCAACACCTGGCTATGACACATGTTAACAACATAAGAAAGAAGAAACACTGTAGCAGGCCTACTGGCCCATGCGAGTCAGGCCCAAGTCTCTTACCGGCTTAAGCCACTGACCCAACCTGGCTATCATCAGCATGAAGGCATTCCACCATACCAGTGGCTTTTTAATTCAGTATAGAGACTGAACTCTGGAGACACCTGTGTGGCTAACGCTTCGGTCTGGAGTTTTACAACACTCTGAGTGTGGGTTCTATCCCCACCCGTGGCATGGTTTGACACCTGTGTGTGTGTGTGTACCCACCTACAGGGTATCGAGTCTCAGCTCTTGACCCCGCCTCTCAACTTGCCACCTGAGATTCACTCCCTCTTGACCTGACAGTCTGTTCTACCTACTCTGCTCTGCATAATTCAAGCTTTCTGTGAAGTACTTAATGTCACCTAACCCAGACTTAATTGCATACTGTACTGCACTTTGCTTTATAGAAATAAAGTTGTTTTTCTCAAAAGTGCTTAAAACTCGTTCACTCACTTTCTCACTGTACTCACCTGTATGTATTCACCTACATATATGTACTCACCAAAATTAAAGCTCTCGCTTCACGCACGGAGGCGGGTTCACCCGGTGGGCAGACATTTCGTTTCCACACCACACACACACACGCATACATCAACAGGCCTAGTGCTAATTGACATGTGCCTAGGACAAATGGTAACTAACCAATAAGTGATTGTAAGGGTAGATTCACAGCTCCTGGTCTTGCCTCTTTGCTGGTCGCTACTAGGTCCACTCCCTACTTCAAGAACTTTATCATACCTCTTCTTAAAGCTATGTATGGATCCTGCATGTGTGAGTGTGCACGCTTGTTGTTTCACACACATTTTCCTGTAACACAGGAGTATAATAACATTCAATTACAGTGCTGAAATTTGTGGTTGCTTCAGCAGCTGAGTGAGAGAGCCAGTCATCATAGGATATTACATTATTATTGTTATAATATTCACGGAAGTTCTATACTCATAGGGGAGAGGTGTAGCAGACCTGGTGAATGAGAGGCAGTGAGGTTTGATCTGAGGGAAAGGAATGGTAGCTAAAACTTCTTGGATCAAGAGCTCTTCACTAGCATCAAGGTCTGCATTAGAGATGACTCTTGAGAGGGGAGACAAGATGTATTTTATATTTTAATGAAGGGGAAGTGAACATTAAGATGGGAGTCATATAGCATCTGGAGAATAAGAGGCATCTAGATCTGATCCAAGGAAGTTTAGGATAAGTCCAGTTCCTTAGATCAAGAGCTTATCAAAGCACCTCACAAAAACAAATTTGTATTTCTGTGGTACAAAAATAATACAGATTACATGCAATGAAACACTGTTAGGGAGAAAAGAGTCACTAGTATGCTGTGTATATTGTCACTAGTATGCTGTGTATATTGTCACTAGTATGCTGTGTATATTGTCACTAGTATGCTGTGTATATTGTCACTAGTATGCTGTGTATATTGTCACTAGTATGCTGTGTATATTGTCACTAGTATGCTGTGTATATTGTCACTAGTATGCTGTGTATATTGGGTACATCAATCCTAATGCTTCAAGACTACTTAAGAAGTAGACATAGACTGTTAAGTAGGATTTCTTATGTAGTTAACTACAGTCATGGGAAGACAAGAATATCAGTGCTATACAAGGTGACCCAAAAGTCTGGATATACACTTCTGGACTTTTAAAATCCTTCTGAGGGTTTCTCGAGGAAAACCCAGTTCCAAGGATGTCCTGTGTGTCCAGACCTTGGACACACAGGACATCGTTGGAACTGGGTATTCCTCGAGAAACCCTCAGAAGGATTTTAAAAGCCCAGAAGTGCGCCCAGACTTTTGGGTCACCCTTTAAAGTAGGATTTCTTATAACAAAAAAAGGCACAATACTGTGACTGGAACAATACACAAATAACCCGCATATAGAAGAGAGGAGCTTACGACGACGTTTCGGTCCGACTTGGACCATTTACAGTCACACTGCAGATAACTAGTCATGGAAAGACAAAAATATCAGTGCTATAAATACTCAGTGTACCCTCTTAATTATGACTCTCTACAGCTATTGTATTGCCACAATGACAGTTTTGATAAATAGTGCATTACCAAGTAAATCCTTCACTCGGTGCTCCAAGTGCAGCTAAAATAGAAGTATATAAATTAGAACTGGCTTTGTATAATCTCTTTATTGTGTGGACAAGTGTTATTATCCAGCATGACCTGGTAGTACTGGCAGAGTGGCACCGGTGCCCCTCCACGAGAGGGCCACAGACGAGTCTGGTGCGACTAGTGTGTGGTCGTAAGTTAACCTTTTCCCACGACTGATAACACTGGCAGTAGGAGGGTCAGGACAAGTATGGCTTCATTCAAAACTGCTAGTACTCACTGTGGGCCACTGGCATTACTGATGATCTCACAATAATTGAGTCACAACTAAAAACTGTCAGGAGAGGCCACAGTCTGATTTAGACTGCAAAGTCCTGAAATTCTAAACATAGACTAATATTATATTCATGGAGAAGATCTAAACCCATAAGGGCTACACTACTAAGGGGAATAAGAGGTAGTGGTAGTGGTGAGAGGCAAACTTCCCTACCCTATGCTCACAGCCAAGCCAGGTTTCTCTGTTGATTGCCTGGCCTACAAGAAGCTCTGCATAGAAGTCACTCAACAATGACACCCATAAAAACAATTATAAACACATGCAGTCAAAACGAAGATTAAATTAACAAACATAAATACCTTTGATATATGTATGTACCTTTGATAAATTGCAAGAGTTTTTCTTCTCCTGGAGCCCAGCCATGGGCCAGGCTTGTCTGGTGCTTGCCTGGCAGACAAGCCTGAAAACACAAATATACATTATGTAAAGTTAAAATAACCAGCATCAAGTAAAACCCCAACAAATTGTTAATACCAAAATCCTCTCAGGAATGGGAGGTATTCCTGCCAGGGGTTTAATCCAAGGAACAGGAGATAACTAAATCCTTAGATCAAGACTCCTTTACTGGCATCATGGCACTCCTTTTCAAGAGGTGTATATGTTGTACACATATGGGTAGACAATACTGACAAGATGAGGAATTAGACACGTGCAATATTTGGGTATCTTTATTTGTAGACGTTTGGAATACAGAACAGCGGATGACGTGAGTGACGAGAGCAGCTGCAGCTGGCCATGTTGCTGGAGATAGGTTATATCCTGCACTCCTGATTAGCAAGACTGATGTCTCTCACATTTATCACACTGTATTTCATGAAGCCGCTGGAGGCTATCAATTAGTGGGTTTCATTTATAAAGAATAAGTCACAATACCTCTTCTTATTTTTAGTCCTGGAGGTTGGAAGTACAGTGCCTGTACTATGAAGGGGTGGAGGTGAGAAGTACAGTGCCTGCACTCTGAAGAAGGGGTGGAGGTATGAAGTACAGTGCCTGCACTCTGAAGAAGGGGTGGAGGTGGGAAAGTACAGTGCCTGCACTCTGAAGAACGGGTGGAGGTGGGAAGTACAGTGCCTGCACTCTGAAGAAGGGGTGAAGGTGGGAAGTACAATGCCTGTTCTATGAAGGAGGGGTGGAGGTAGGAAGTACAGTGCCTGCACTCTGAAGAAGGGGTGGAGGTGGGAAGTACAGTGCCTGCACTCTGAAGAAGGGGTGGAGGTGGGAAGTACAATGCCTGTACAGTGGTACCTCGACTTACGATGGTCCCCAAACTCACCCTTTTATGTAAGTTTATTTTTTTAAATGCTTTTGTAAGTGTAATTTTGGGGGTCTAAAAGGACTAGTCTATTTTACATCATTCCTTATGGGGATAAATTGTTTGGTAATGGCACTTGAACAGCATTCTGGAATGAAAAAATATCGTAAGTCGAGGTACCACTGTACTATGAAGGAGGGGTGGGGATATCTGCAATTTTGACCTGTAGTATCAGCACGCCTCTGGCAAGACAATGATGGACTAAGTGATTGTGAAAGTATTTCTTTTTTGATCACCCAGCCTCGGTGGGAGACCCGGTTTGTAAAAAAAAAAAAAAGTCAATACCATGACTAGAACAATTCATGACTAACCCACAATTCTGAGAGGACACTTTAGCCAACATTTAGGTCCATCCTGTACCATTAATAAGTTGTCAGCCACATGATAATGATCCAGGATGAACCAGAATACTGTCTAATGTTTCCTCACTAATATACAGAGACTCCCCTATATACGAACATTCGTGATGCGAACTTTCGATAATATGAACAATTTGCCCAGGCGAACACCTTCTCACCTTCTGTTTTATTAAATTTATATTATTTACAAACTTTATTATAAACATTATAAATTTTATTTCATCTATAACACATATTTTCTTTACTAGTGTACAGTATATAGTGGTACCCCGAGTTTCGTACTGCTCCCAACTCGAACAATTATGTAAGTGTATTATTGTAAGTGCTTTTGTAGAGTACTTTTGGGGGTCTGAAATGGACTAATCTAATTTACATTATTCTAATGGGAACAAATTCGTTAGGTAACGGCACTCAAATAGCCTCCTGGAAAGAATAAAGTACGAAACTCGGGTACCACTGTACAGTGGACCCCCGCCTAACGAGCAAAATTCATTTCAGAACCCTGCTCAAGTGCTATTACCGAACGAATTTACTTCCTTAAGAAATAATGTCACGTACAGTGGACCCCCGAGTTTCGTAAACCCCGGAAATTGTACATTTATGTAAGTATAATATTGTAAGTGCTTGTGGAAAAGTATTTTTGGGGGTCTGAAATAGACTAACCTACGTGACATTTTTCCTTAAGGGAGTAAATTCGTTCGGTAATGGCACTTGAGCAGACTTCAGGAGTGAAGTTTTTACGAAACTCGGGGGTCCACTGTAGGTTAGTCTATTTCAGACCCCAAAAAATACACTTCCACAAGCACTTACAATATTATACTTACATAATTATACGATTTCCGGGGTGCTCGTTAGGCATGGGTCCACTGTATATGTATTTTTCCTGTGTTCACGTATACTGTATATGTACACATGTTGGGCTTATGAACAAGTGGACTTACGAACGACTGTCTTGTCTGGCACTGACAGTCTTTACGCCCTGGCCTGGGGCTGACAGTCTTCACGGCCTTGCCTGTTTGTAAGTAGGGGAGTGACTGTAATTTATATTTATGGAGAAGTGTTGAGCCTTTTATGAATCACAGCACACAGGTACAGGTAATCAGGGTTGATTAAAGGGAGGGAAAGTGTTAAGACTCACTAAATCATAAAACACGATTGCAAACAAACAACGGAACGGGTGAAGTCTGAACCCACGGGGAGCAAGTCTGGCCTGGGGTTTTATGACTCACTTGTTCCATGGTTTGTTAAGGTGTTAAGAGTTGCATCATTTTATATAACTTGTGTGCAGGAGAAGCAGAGGGACAGAGAGCCACTGTCACCAGTCAGCAAGTTCCGCCAGCACAGCCTCGCTTCCACAAACTCCTTAGACATGCTCGATGACGACCACGACCACCAATCAGACTCCCAACGCTTCTTCACACTCAAGGTAATCATTTTTGTTATATTCATGACTAAGCTGAAGCCTGTAAGGGTCTCACAAAACCCTGGAAATGGGAAATAATCAGGTTGAATTCAAGGAAGGGTTACTCCAGTTCCTTGCATAAAGATTTTTTTTACCAGCATCAAGAACCCTCTTTAAGTGACTTGAAGCTAAGAGAAATATTATTCCTATACTGTATATTGGAAATGCATCTGCAGTCAAGTTATTTCACTCTATTAATTGCTTTAAAAGCTTAAATCATTCAATAGATTATTCATCAACCATCTATTCCCTCCACCTCCCTTCACCCCAACACTGCATACCTCACCCACTCCCTTCACCCCAACACTGCATACATCACCCACTCCCTTCACCCCAACACTGCAAACCTCACCCACTCCCTTCACACTTCATCTACCTTATGTCACCTGGCAGTGTGTACCTCCTGCAGCGTGGAGTGTTCCTGGAGTTCACACTGCAGTGGGCAAGCAGCACCGGCTGCCTCAGTGTGTATGTGGTTCGTCTTAATAGCCTGCCCCCCAAGTATCACAAGAGTAGCTGCACTCTCACCCTTACACTCACCAGTCCACCTCACAGGGAGGGAGGAGCGGTCGTCACCATCACCAAAACCTCACCCCGCCTCAGAAATGCTACCCTCAACCCAGAGTGCAACTACCTATTCTCCTACCCAGGTTGGTCAGAGTATAACTACCTCTTTTACTACCCAGGTTGGTCCTTCCAACTACCATTCCATCCCTGTAAAAAAGTGTCAGCTCTCAGACATTTTCGTTTTATTAAAATCCTGCTCTTGGGAGAGAAACTTTGTGGCGGCATTTTGGTCCAGCCTGAACCAGCATCAAGACATTGGTGAAAATAGACACAAATGCAGTATAATGCAGTGGGCTTTATCAAGTCGCAAACATATTTATTTGGGTAAAGAGTACGTGAGTATATATAGTGTGGAGAGTCAGGTGGAGAATGTTGCAGGTCCGTATCAAATACAACCTACCCAACATTCTCCACACTGTATATACAATCTCTCCTCACTTAACGACGGGGTTCCGTTCCTAAGAGTAGGTCAGTAAACGAATGGGTCGTTAACCCTTTGGGGGTCCAAGGGGGGTCTCTGAAACTCGTTCTCAGGGTCCACGAATTTAAAAAAAAAAAAAATTATTTTTTCTTATGGAATGATAGAGAATCTTTTTCCGATCATAACGCCACAAAAATTATGAAATTTGATCGAAAACTAACGGAATTATGCTTTTGCGAAGTTAGCGGTAGTTATGACACTTACGCATCCGCGATTTCGCCCACTTTGAGCCCTATTTTCGGCCCATTCCAATGTTTCAGTCTACTAAAATTATAGCTATTTCGCTAGAACTCCATTTCGTCTATCGATTGAGTACAAGAAACCGCCTATTTACCAATTTCAACTACCCAAAATAGTGGTCAGAAAATGGCAATTTGGCCAATTTCACACAAATTTCAAACGATGCCAATTTCAAAATAGGATCCATAATAAACAAGACAGACATTCCTGGCACTAAAATAACATCTTCTCTGTTCATTAGTCACGTCTCCAGGCCCCTCTTACATTACTTTTGCTTTCCATTTTGAATTTTTATTCTCACAAAAAAATAGAAGATTTATTGTTATGTATACAACTGCATCATTGTAAAAATGGTATAAATAATATCAGAGCACTTGTGCATGAATATTAGACTCGCCAGTTGATGTGTATTGGACGCATGGTGTGATTTGTTTACTCCTGAACATCGTCAAAAATCGAACATTTTCGCTACTTTGAGCTCAATTTCATGGTACTTGTTATTGTCAAACCAATCAAAATCATCTCCATTTCTGTAATATATCTTCCATTCTATCAAATGAGAACAAGAAAACGAGAATACAACAATAAATACCATACGAAAATAGACTGCAAAGTCGCTGTTTTAAACCAAAAACACGGTCAGAGTTTTCTTTTCCTCATTATGCACTGTGTGGTGCAGGAATATTTTTATACTGCGCACACTGACCGCACAGACCCATTCTATCACATCTAGGCCTAACAGCCTGTTTCTGCTTGATTTGAGGGCGCTAGAATTTAGGCGTACTAGTACGTCAATAACCCCAGTGCGTAAGACGTACTAGTACGACCAAAACCCCGAAAGGGTTAAGCGAAGAGCATACTATAATGATAGTGGGTCTATGTCAACCATCTTTAGAAATTTTTTTAATGTCACATTTGCACCATTTATATCATTTTTAGAATATTTTTAAATGTTTATACAGTAATGTACTGTATACTGTAATAAAGAGAATAGAGGAAATCAGCTCTCACATACATTACTTAGGTTTGCACACTGGTTGGTAAACGAGTACGTCGCTAAGTGAGGAGAGGCTGTACTCGTGTACTCTTTACCCAGGTAGATCTGTTTGTGACTTGATAAAGCCCACTGTGTGGGCAAAACGTAGTCAATAAAGTATCACATTACGCTGCATTTGTGTCTATTTTTCCAAAGTGTCGGTATTTTAGACCATTTATCTTCAAGACAATTGTGCTGACTCCTGTCACATGCCTACCCAGCTCTTGGTACATCAGACTAATATCCTCTCTCGTTATATTACAATTTTTATTTATTTATCTGCCTAGGTGGGCCACCCTGCCAAGGTGGGTCACCCTGCCAAGGTAGGTCACTCTGCCTAGGTGGGCTACCCTGCCTAGGTGGGTCACCCCGCCAAGGTGGGTCACTCTGCCAAGGTGGGTCACCCCGCCAAGGTGGGTCACCCTGCCTAGGTGTTTTTTTTCTGTAGAGTTGGAAAAATAAGTTAAAAAGAAATATTCCTGTCAGTCAGCAATTGAATGAATCTGCCAGAGAGTCATGCAGAGGAGAGCGGCCCAGCACTGCATCACTGCTCAACTTTCCCTAACATATTCAAGCATCAACTAAATAGAGTCATTTTTTCGTTCAAGAATGCTGTTCAAGTGCCATTACCGAATGAATTTATTCCCATAAGGAATAATGTAAATTAGATTAGTCCTTTTAGACCCCCAAAAATACTTACAAAAGCACTTACAAAACTAAATTTACATAAAAGGGCGAGTTTGGAGACTATCGTAAACCGGGGGTCCACTGTATGTGAAAACTATAGATCCATATTCTCATTGTCACTAACATATGAAAAACAATATAATGTTATTCTTAAAATATCTTACAACCATTAAAACAGAATGTGTCCACATTACGTCAATATGTTATGAGTAGTTTTAAAAAGTGTGTAAGTATTAGTATTAGTCTGCCTGAAATACTCACGCATGTTAGTGACTTTCTTTATACTTAACAGTACAGTGGTACCTCGAGTTACGATGGTCCCCAAAATCGCCCTTTTATGTAAGTTTATTTTTTTAAATGCTTTTGTAAGTATATTTTTGGGAGTGTAAAAGGACTAGTCTATTTTACATTATTCCTTATGGGGATAAATTCGTTTGGTAATGGCACTTGAACAGCATTCTCGAACGAAAAAATATCGTAACTCAAGGTACCACTGTATTTTATTACATGTAAATCACACATTGTATACTATGCAAAGAAATAAAAATTTAATTTTAGTGTAAAACTTGTGTGTGTTGTCAGAGGTATCGGTGGAGCAGCTTCGGCAGAGCATGCTGGTGTTCGGGCTGCAGGTGCGGCGCAGCAAGCATCTCCTCAACAAACAGGTGGGAGAGCTGCGCTATGCCCTGGGTGAAGCCAACCTCCAGCCAGACACTCCACGCACTGTTACCAAGCCCATCATGCTCAAAAAGAAGGTAAATGCCTCTAAAATATACAGGTGCTCCTCGACTTGCGATTATTCGACTTTATGATGGGTGCAAAAGCACTTTCTTTGGAGAGGAAACTTAAGATAATTACCCAGCATGAAGGAAGCAAGTCTGTAACTTGTATTCATTTATTTCCTTTTCAATAGTGGTATTTAAGTTATTTACAGTAATTATTTGTTTATTCAGTGACAGTATTTATTTATTTATCTTTATATTCACATTCGACTTACAACATTTCAACTTACGATGGGTTTATCGGAATGTAACCCAACTGTAACTCAAGGAGCAGCTGTAATTTCATCAGTTTCAGCACTAGACAAGATTCATGTAACATTATACTGTACTTTGTGTTCCTAAATTTGTAGGAGTCAAGTCCCTGGGCAAGTGTCAGCGGTGGAGCTGGCAGTGAGGCGGTGTGGGGGCAGGTGCAGGTGGCAGTCCAGTACCAGGTGACAGGCACCTGGCAGGCACGGATAAAGGTGGTCCTCCTCAGAGCTCAGAGTGTCCTCATCAGTAAGGTCAGCTGGTCTCTCATACTCTATTAAAACAGATAAAAATATAATCAGTTTAACAGAAGATTATGTACACTCATAAATAAGGAAACGTCACAAATAGAAGCGTGGAGGAAATGTTCGAAGCAATGAACACTTCAGACAGTCGAGCAAGTACGGTTGAACACTAATATTTGTGACATTCCTAATACACATACTTTAGTTACGAAATATTTTTACTGAAGAGCTTCCCATGTATAGCTTTGATTAATTATGAGTTTTCCAACTTCGCGAGACCATAATTCCGTAAGTTTTCAATCAAATTTCATACTTTTGGTGTCGTTATGATCGGAAAAAGCTTCTCTATCATTTCACAAGAAATTTTTTTTTTTTTTTAATTTTCGACCCTAAGAACGAGTTTGGGATAAGTGACACAAGAATGGCATACAATTCAGCCATAAACATGCTAGCCGAGGGTAATAGATGCCCTCGCACGACGCTGTCCAGAAACACTGCTGCGAATCCGACGACGTCAGACGACTTTGAACCATCAGTGTACACTGCGATTATGTACCATGTCTCATATTCCTTGACCCATGATCCCTTAAATAGAAAACTAGTCATAGAATTTAATTCCAAATGGGCTTGATGGATTTTCAATGAACAAATCTCTTGCCTTTCTGGACACTCAGACTCATGAATGCCAAAATTAACCAGATTGGAGCAATATTTAGAAATATGCTTTCTGAAACACAAACTGCACCCATATCTAAAATGCTGTAATACTGTATGTATTTACAATACGAACAGAATTTAGCATTACTGTATTTGTGGGAATCTCTGGAAAGTTAATACTAACAAATTTGTTGCCTCTACTGTAAATGTGTTGCAGAATTGTAGTGCAAATTGCAAAATCACAGAAAATTTTATTTAATATATACAGCCTCTCCTCACTTAATGACGGAGTTCCGTTCCTAAGACCACGTTGGTAAACAAATTCATCACTAAGCAAGGAGCATACTATAATGGTAGTGGGTTTGAGTCAACCATCTTTGATATTGTTTTAATGTCACCTTTGCACCATTTATAACATTTTTAGTATATTTTTAAATATTTATACAGTAGTGTACTGTACAGTGGACCCCCAGAGTTCATGATTAATCCGTTCCACAGGGCGCTCCAAACACCGAATATAACGAACTCCGAATCTATTTTCCCCATAAGAAATAATGGAAATTCAATTAATTCGTTTCAGACACCCAAAAGTATTAAAATAAATATTGTTTCCACATTAAATTACACAGAAAAGAATGAGATACAAAGTACATAAAACAGTAATAACTTGACACTTACCTTTATTGAAGAGTTGTTGATGTGTGGAAGATGGAAGGAGGGGAAAGGAAGGAGTACAGTGGACCCCCGCCTAACGAGCAAAATTCATTCCAGAAGCCTGCTCAAGTGCCATTACCGAACGAATTTACTTCCTTAAGAAATAATGTCACGTAGGTTAGTCTATTTCAGACCCCCAAAAATACACTTCCACAAGCACTTACAATATTATACTTACATAATTGTACGATTTCCAGGGTGCTTGTTAGGCGGGGGTCCACTGTAGTTGCTAGTGTTTGGAAAGGGGAATCCCCTTCCATTAACACTTCAGATACCAAGTTCTTTTCCGGGGTTACTTCCCTTCTTTTCCTTTTAATGCCACTAGGACCAGCTTGAGAGTCACTGGACCCCTGTTGCTCAAAAAAGTGTTAAAGAGAGTTCTGTTTCTGGCGAATGTTTGGAATTGTGCTGGCGACAGGGGTGTGTGTTTGTGGACAGGAGAAGATAGTCCTTCAAAATGACACTAATATAAACTCTATGGCTTATTTATCTATCACAATTCATCTAATATGACATAATAAACAATATTAATAACATAGAAACATGACATATACTCTAGAATGAATAAAATGTCATTACAAATGTGAGGACTGGTGTTCGTGTTGTTTGTTGTTGGGTGTATGAGGGCCACTGAAAGATACACCTGAAATAGTGATGGACGCCAGTATATAACTCCAAGAACATTGGAGGAGTTAAGTTTCGTGTCGTCATTTTTCTATAGATTAATGGCTTAACTTACTTGTTACACTGTTAATGCTACACTTTATCGCTGGCAGGCACTATAGCCTTTATCAACTCCTGCTGTTTTAGTATCATAACATATCGTAGAATCACTGAATCACTTAAGAAGACATTCTCCCTAGTGCCAGCCCTTTGGTAAAGGGCTGGCACTAGGAGCTTTCTTGGGGCCCAAGGTGGCTTATTTAGCAGTTGCAAGCACTAAAAACAATGGAATAATGACAAAATGTATGAATACGTGGGTGCTGGTAAACAATGGCACACTGACTCTCAATGGAGTGTCGGGCCCGCTCAGGCCACGCGTACGCGTCCGGGACAAATCACGAACTCCGAGCGGATCCACGAACACCGAACCAACATTTTTCCGGAAAAATATCACGAACTCAGATTTTCACAATTTCTGATGCCAACGAACTCCGGGGGTCCACCGTATATTGTAATAAACAGAATAGAGGAAATCAGTTCTAATATACATTTAGGTATGCATACTGGTTAGAGCCTGTCGTGAGTCGTTGGTAAACGAGTATGTCGCTAAGTGAGGAGATGCTGTACAGCATATGGTATGGCTACAGTCCTCAAAGGCAAAAACTCCAATTTCTTGGCCATTTAAAATAATAACATTACACATTGTGCCAGTGTCATAACAAAATACAGTACATTTAATATAAGAACAGTGAAAAATTAAATAAAATGGAAAATTCAAGTGTTTATTACCGCTGTTACTTTTATTTTTTAAGCCATATAAATCAAATGATCTTTACCAAAAACATAGAGGTACACTTCATGTGCACCAACGGGCCACATTTTTTTTTAATCACACCGGCCATCTCCTACCACGGCAGGATGACCTAAACAAAGCATTCACCATCATTTATTCAATAGCTGTCTTGCCAGAAGTACACAGACATCACAGTTCAGATGGCCCTCTGAACTATAACATTCTTACCCCTCCTTCAGAGTGAAGCACTGTAATTTTCCACCTCCAGGACTCAAGTCTGGCTAACCAGTTTCTCTGAATTCCTTCATTAACATAACCTTGTTCACACTCCAACACATAAAACATAAATGGATTTGATAAAATAAACTGAGGGGGGGTAAAAAATACTGTACAACAAATCCATATGAAAATATGGGTGCACCAAATGTACTAAATACTGTAGAACGTATTGCATTTGTGAGTGAGAATACGTAACTGTGAGCAATAGTTATTTGTAATTGTGTAGGAATGTGTAATAAAAACAATGGTTATATGTGGGTTTGTGAGGATGTATAACAGGGAACAACAGCTATACAAACAAGGAACAGCAGCCCCGGTGGCCTGGTGGCTAAAGCTCTCGCTTCACACACGGAGGGCGCGGGTTCGATTCCTGGCGGGGTGGAAAAATTTTGACGTGTTTCCTTACACCTGTTGTCATGTTCACCTAGCAGCAAATAGGTACCTGGGTGTTAGTCGACTGGTGTGGGTCGCATCCTGGGGAACAAGATTGAGGACCCCAATGGAAATAAGACAGACAGTCCTCGATGACGCACTGACTTTCTTGGGTTATCCTGGGTGGCTAACCCTCCGGGGTTAAAAATCCGAAGAAATCTAGATATTACAAAAGTTACCTTCAGACTACATAATGAGTCAGCTGTAAATAACTTTATAACAGCTATGATTAACATTGACTGGCATAATGAGTTAGAAACATATACAGATACTAATGAATGCATCAAGAATTTCCTTAACAAAACCCACCACCTCTATAACAAACATTGCCCTAAAAAAACTAAACAGATCACAGCTAAGAGACTTAACAATCCCTGGCTAACACCCAGCATCCTTAAATCCATTAACAAAAGGCACCAATATGAAAACAATACAGAAGGGTCTAATAACCAGAGAACAATCCAAACGCTACTCATCAACCCTTACCAGCCTGATAAGGAGATCAAAAAAATTGTATTATGAGAACAGACTCCAGAACATAAAAGGTGATATGAAAAGACCTGGAAGACCC
This sequence comes from Cherax destructor, assembly GCA_009830355.1. Classification (NCBI taxonomy): domain Eukaryota; kingdom Metazoa; phylum Arthropoda; class Malacostraca; order Decapoda; family Parastacidae; genus Cherax; species Cherax destructor. The sequence continues at coordinate 50,822 of WNWK01003057.1, forward strand.
TATCTGCAATTCTAGGAAATAATAAGATAGCGAAAAACAACACCATCAAATTATCAAGAGCAGATGAACCCCTACTTCACCTACTGAGACAGCAAACAGACTTAATGTTTTCTTCTCCACCATAGGAAAGAATCTAGCGAGTAAAATCCCAAGCTCAAACACCCGTCCAACAGACTACCTCACAAACACCTACCCTAATACGCTATTCCTAGCTCCTACCAACCCAATTGAAGTCTCGCTCATAATCAACACCCTTAAAAACAAGGCAGGAGACATAAACAGCCTACCAACTTTTATGTACAAAAAGCTTCACAGGTACTGTCACCAATCATAGCAACACTATTCAATAAATCCATTGAAGCCTCTACCTTTCCATCAATTCTCAAAATAGCTAGGGTCACCCCGATCCACAAAGGAGGTGATCAAACAGACCTGAATAATTATAGACCAATTTCTAATTTACCATTGCTTTCTAAAATCTTCGAAAAATTAATTCATAGACAAATCTATTCCTACCTCGTCTCACACAATGTACTCAACCCCTGTCAATTTGGATTCAGGACAAACAAGAGCACAAACGATGCTATTACGCACATGTTGAGTTAATATATACAGCACTTGAGAAAAAGAAGTCCCACTGGGAATCTTCATTGATCTCCGCAAAGCTTTTGATACAGCTCGACCATGATTTACTGCTCACAAAATTAGCACACTATGGTATAAGGGGCACCCACTCAACTACCTAAAATCATACCTCACCAACAGAAGCCAATACGTGTACACAAATGGAGAGAACTCTTCCACACAACCAATTACAGTCGGAGTCCTCAAGGAAGTGTCCTGGGGCCACTCCTATTCCTCATTTACATAAATGACCTACCGAATGCATCACAACTACTCAAACCCATTTTATTTGCAGATGACACAACATATGTCTTCTCTCACCCAAATCCAGTTATACTGGCCAACACTGTTAATGCCGATACAGAAAATATCAACATGGATGACGACTAACAAGCTTACTCTCAATACTGACAAGACCTACTTCATACAGTTTGAAGCAAAGTCACAAATGTTCCACTTAACATAACACTTAATGGTACACCCATCACAAGACTCACAGAGGGAAAATTCCTAGGAATCCACCTTGACAGTAGCCTTAAATTCCAAACACATATACAACAAATTTCCAAGAAAATCTCAAGACAGTAGGCATATTATCAAAGATACGCTATTATGTACCTCAATCAGCTCTCCTTGCACTATATCATTCACTTATCTACCCGTATCTCACCTATGGAATCTGTGCATGGGGATCAACAACGTTAAATCACCTTAGACCACTCATAACACAACAAAGGCCGCAGTCAGAATGATAACAAATTCCCACTCTAGACAGCATACTCCACCAATATTCAAAAGTCTCAAACTACTCACCGTAAAGAACATTCATACTTACTCTTGTGCCTACTACATATATAAAACTTTACACTCTAATATAAACCCTCTGCTCAAAACTCTCCTCACCAACTTTAATAGGACCCATGACCACAACACACGACACAGATCACTTTTTGATATACCCCATGTTCATATCAACCTATGTAAAATTCTATGCACATAAAGGGCCCTCAGAATCTGGAATTCATTACCAGTAAATATTAAGATAATCTTGTCTGATAATCAATTTAAGACTCAACTCAAAAACCACCTACTCACCCAAACCTAAATGATCATGCTATAAACTACTTTGAAAAATGCTCATTGTTACTTTCCTATACGATAATCTCAATTTTTAATAATATGTTACTATTATGTTACCCCTACTCATATTATAAGTTAATGTCAAAAATGCTCAATGTTATTTTCCTTAAGATAATCTCAATTCCATATTATCATTCAAGAATCTTAACACCTGTAACAATCTAAGATCTAATATCATCATATAAAAATTTAAACAGTAAAATTTCATCATATTGTAATTTTGAAAATAATTTTTAACTAGAATAAACTCAATAAATTTCTCTAATATTAAGTACATAGTTTTTAAGGACTAGAATAAGCTGCCCCTAATGCCATGGCATGTCAGTGGCTCTCCTTGCACTCAATTTACATTGTAACTTCCGATACCCATGTAACCTGCAATGAAATATCTTATACAAACAGGAAATAACAGTTATACGAACAGGGAACAGCTATATAAACAGGGAACAGCACCTATATGAACAGGGAATGACAGTTATAAGTGGGCATGTTGGGATGAACAACACAGAACAACAAAACAGATGAGGAATGCTATATGGTACAACCTCGGTAACATTGCAGGGTGGAAGCGAAGAGTACAAGATGGAAATTGTGGTGAAGAGAGGTGAGGAGACTTTAGCTGTACACCAGACCAAGCCCACACCAGGTCCCTCCCCAGTCTGGAACACTCCTTTCATCTTCGACGTGGCCCAGGACAAGGTCAGTACTGTACGCTCGAGAGTAAATTGACTATTTCGTCAAGGTCCTTGCACCTAGATTAAGGTCATCAGTGGCATGTACTCAGGTTGTGTTCAGTGCCCACAGTAAGCTATGATATAATGATCTAATATTCTTATTTATTTTTTTCTTTCTTTTTGGGTCACCCTGCCTCGTTGGGAAATGGCCGGTGTTAAAAAAAAAATATTCTTATTTATATACCGTACTGTAAATGTGTGTGTTGGGGGCAAGTGTATCCATAAGAGAATGTATAACTATTATAATTACAACTATTACAACTATTACAACTATTACAACTATTATAACTATTACTACAACTATTACAACTATTATAACTACAGTGGACCCCCGGATTACGTAATTTTTTCGTTTCAGAATGCTGTTCAAGTGCCGTTACCAAACGAATTTGTTCCCATAAGGAATAATGTAAATTAGATTAGTCTTTTTAGACCCCCCAAAAATACACTTACAAAAATAAGCTTACATAAAAGGGCGAGTTTGGAGACTAACGTAAACCGGGGGTCCACTGTATTATAACTATTAAAACTATATCTATTACAACTATTATAAGTATTATTATTGCATTTAATTCTTCTGAATTTAATATGTGGAAGTCATACAGAGAATGGGTGACAGAAAGTAATCAAAATTAATCTAATCATATCAGAGCACTCCTCCTTTAAGGGTATGGTTCGTTATTACCATAATAGCTATTACTGTTTCCATCAGTCATTTCCTGCCTTGCTCTCCCGGTGTGTGACGCAGGTGAGCGAGCACTGGATCGAGATGAAGCTGGTCCGCCTTGGTAGGCTGAAGAAAACGATCATCCTGGGCCACTCCTTCCTGGGCTTGGACACCACCCCCAGTGGGTCACAACACTGGCAGGACGTCATCAATGCCATGGATCAAGAAGTGACATGTTGGCATCCTATCATCCTTCACAACTGACACCATTACCAGGCTATATGATGCTGCCCAAGTCATCCGAGAAATCTTTCTAGGAATGTCGTCTGCAATATTAACCAATATCGACGGACAAAATGGCACAATACCACGACTGGAACAATACACAAATAACCCACACATAGGAGAGAGAAGCTCTCCTGCAGTGCTCCTCTTTCTTGTCCCTTGAATGACCCCACTACTACTATCATTCCTAGTACTTTGAATGACCCCACTACTACTATCATTCCTAGTACTTTGAATGACCCCACTACTACTATCATTCCTAGTACTTTGAATGACCCCACTACTTCTACCATTCCTACTACTTTGAATGACCCACTACTACTATCATTCTTACTACTTTGAATGACCCCACTACTACCATTCCTACTACTTTGAATGACCCCACTACTACTATCATTCCTACTACAGTGGACTCCCGACTATCGGCCTGTCTGAGTATCGGCCGACTCGAGTTTCGATTGCTTTTTTCTGCCCAATTTTTCCCCTAAGTATCGGCCCGCGTACCAGACCTGTCCGCCTGCCCATGCTTGCGCGCCTCCCCGCGCTGGCTTCATGAGCCAGTCTAGCTTTGTTTACCATTGAGTGAACATTACCCAGCGCACTCATTCAAATATTTCACAATAATTTTATTGTGTTTATTGATTGTCACTGTGAAATATAAGTCACCATTGGTCCAAAGAAGCTTCCTAGTGGCACTGGTAAAGAAAGTGAGGAAATTGATTCACAGGAGGAGGAAGATAGACTGGAGGTGCCTTCAGAGATTAAGGAAATTTGTTCAATGTGGAATAAGGTGCAGGAATTTGTTGAAAAATACCACCCTGAGCAAGCTGAAATAAGCCATCTTTGCAACAAGTTCAGTGATAGAGCCATATTGCACTTCCAGAACATGTTAAAGAGGCACCAGAAACAGAGGACTGTGGACAGTTATTTTCTGAGACAGGGGTCCAGTGACTCTCAAGCTGGTCCTAGTGGCATTAAAAGACCAAGAAGAGAAATAACCCCAGATAGGGGTTACTGGAACGGATTAATTGTATTTACATTATTTCTTATGGGAAATAATGGTTCGACTTTCGGCCAGTTCGAGTTAAGGCCTAGCTCCTGGAACGGATTACGGCCGATACTCGGGGTCCACTGTACTTTGAATGACCCCACTACTACCACTTTTGCTACTACCATTACTTTTGCCTCCCTTCACCCTTCACTCCACTTTCTATCTATTGTCCCACTGAAACTACTCTCCCTACTTTCCACCACCATTACCTCTACTACCAGCCTTACCACTACCACTACTTCTTATCCTTCCCCTCATGGTCCCGTCCCTGTCCAGATCGCCTATACACCGGCTCGCTCTCTCTCTTGTGTTAGTGTGACTTTGTAAATGATCCAAGTTGGTCTGAAATATCATCATAAGCTTCTATGTGCAGGTTATTTGTGCAGTATTGATGACACTGGCGTAATCTGTTGCTGAAGTCATCTGACTTCAGACATCCTCTGGATGAAAAAAAAAAGCACCGAGGTTATCCGAAAGACAAGTACGTATACAGTTTACAAAACATCAAATGTTGAATTATGGCATAGTGAACTTAAATCACAAACTATTTTATTACATGATGCCATTATTATTATTATTATAGTGATGGGAAATACTAAACTTGAGGTCACATGCCACATAAGGAATGGATGGTAATCACATTTGATCTGAGAAAAGATCCAATTCCTGAGATCAAGTGTTGAAAACTCACGACACGGTGAACTTTAATAATTTAAAAGTTATGTTACCGTGTAATCCCAGGGTTAACACCTTTTTCTCACTAGATAGAAGTTAAAATGATAAGAACAATAAAATCTTAAGAAATAAAGTACAGTACGTACATACTTTGACTCAAAATAATGAATTTTTGGTCAAAATTTTTAGGTTAGCATAGTTTATGTTTTACACATTGGTTTAAGACACAAATTTGGCTACACATCATTAACCCTTTGAGGGTCCAAGCCATAGATCTATGTATGTATTGTCCACAGGGTCCAAGAATTTAAAAAAAAATTTTTTATTTTTTCTTATGAAATGGTAGAGAATCTTTTTCTAAAGGTAATAAAACAAAAAGTACGAAATTTGGTGGAAAACTGACAAAATTACACTATCGCAAATTTGACTGTGTCAGTGATATTTATATTTCGGCGATTTTGCCTACTTTGACCCCTATTTTAGGCCAATTACATTATTCCAGTTGACCAAATTCTTAGCTATTTCGTTAGTATTATTCCTATTTTATTGACTGAGCACAAGAAACTGCCCAATCAACTTTTTCAAGTAGCCAATAAAGTGATCAGAAATTGGTAATTTTGCCAATTTCACACAAAGTTCAAAATATTCCAATTTCAAAACAGCGTCCAGAATAAACAATGCAGGCATTCCTGGCACTAAAATAGCATTTCCTCTGTTTATTATTTATGTTTCCAGGCTTTACACTTGAATTCCATTTTTATTTTTTATTTACATAAAGAATTTTTATTCACACCAAAAATAGATGAATTACTCTTATGCAATATTGTAATAATTGTATAACCACTATCAGTGCATTTGTAAACATATATTAGACCCACCAGTTGACGTTTATTGGTCGCGTGATGTGATTTGTTTACTCTTGAAAATCAGCAAAAATCAAACATTTCTGCTACTTTGAGCTCAATTAGAAGCTATTTTCAGTACTAAAACCAATCAAAATCATCTCTATTTCTTTAATATATTTTCCATTCTATCAAATGAGACCAAGAAACCGTGAATGCAATCGTAAAAACCACATGAAAATACACCACAAAGTTGCTGTTTTAATAAAAAAAAAAAATCTCATTATGCACTGTGTGCTTCAGGATTTACTTTATATGGTGCACACTTACCACATAGATGCATTCTCTCATATCTAGGCCCAAATTTACCGATCACAACTTATTTGAGTGAGCTGAGCTCATGGCGTAGATCTACGGTTTGGACCCTCAAAGGGTTAAGAATCGCTGTATGATCTTTATGGGTTTAGAGCTTAGTATGATTATAAAAATAACGTATATTGTTACAGTCACCTGTACAGCTGACTGTAACGATATACTGTCTGAAATTTTACTTAAATGCTATTGAAAAAAATGCATAAAAATTGAATACTGGGAAGGCCTTCCCATCCTTTATTCAATTCTTGGATGTGCTTTTTCCGTCATGTTTACAAAATAATTGCTGGTGTACAGAGGAGCTTTATATAAACTACAGTGGTACCTTGGTTTTCGTCGATAATTCCTTCCAGAATGCTGTTCGAGCGCCGTTACGAACGAATTTGTTCCCATAACGACAAATGTAAATTAGATTAGTCCGTTTCAGGCCCCCAAAAATACACTTACAATAGCACTTACAAAAATACACTTACATAATTGTTTGTGTTTGGAGCTGCACGAAAACCGAGGTACCACTGTATATCAAAACTGTAATTACTCTCTACCGAACTTACTAAAGCCATATAGCATGAACTAGTTAAATATTCAGTTTTATTTTATTCACTGTAACTCACCTAATGACCATATGTAAAATTACATCACTGTTATTGCCTTATTAATCTTAAGTTAGTCTTAAGTTTGCCTGAAATGCTCTGCGTATAAGGGGCTTTTGGCACGTTCACCAAATTGTTACACTACTTTGTACAAACATATATCATGCTAAAATAAAGTTATTGTCATTATAAGAGCACCGACTACAATATTCATGGTTTGTTATGAAGACTAAAAAGACAATAACGTGACTGGAACAATACACAAATAACCCTCACATAGAGAAACTTACGATGTTGTTTTGGTCCGTCTTGGTCCATTAACTGGTCCAAGTTGTGTGACTTGTTATGGTCCATGTCGGTCCAAAATATCGTCATAAGTTTCATTATTCTGTGTGCAAGTTATTTGTGTATCCTTCTTATCTTAATGGAGAAGAGCTACACAGGTCACACCAGGTGCTGTGACCAGGGCACAACCAGGCGCTGTGACCAGGGCACAACCAGGCGCTGTGACCAGGGCACAACCAGGTCAATCAGGTTTAATTCAAAGGGAAGGTGGTTCCAGGCTACTGCCGGAAAATAGAACGCCATTTTGTTTCCACTTCTAAGTGCATATAAATGCCAGATAACGAGTTTAAACTAACATATATTAAATTACCAATAGAACTAGGCATTAAAAACAATAAAAAGTAAAATATACACACAGTACACTCATTGTTTACCTTAAAATATTTGTAGTCTTAATGTAGGGTGAGAGGTGAGTAGTATTTATTGTAAGAAGTCAGGTATGGTAGGTATGGTAGCCCTCCTGGCCAACCTACACACACGTAATATACTATGATGTTTAAAGCCCCTAGACCAATAAAATGCATATACAGTACACTCATTACTTACCTTAAAATATTTGTAGTCTTAATTTAGGGTGAAAGGTGATTAAGCGAAATAAAAACAAATAAACAAAAAGAGAGAATGAGTAAAAGAGAGGACAGAGCCACAGAGTATGTAAACAGGCAAACACGTCTGCTTATGGTTCATACACGTTCATACAAACACCTTACATTGAGTACAAGTTGTCTCCACAGTGGTACAGTAGAATAAATAAAGACCAACACTTCCATTCTCATGTAACATCATTTTTAGAAGCAATGCCGCTCTGAGTGAAGGCATATGAAAGGAACAATTTTCTAGTTACCCCCGGTAATACTGTTGTGTACACATTTTCTTTGTGTACACAAGACGACTGGAAAAACATCTCATACTTATGTTAATTTATTCAACTGTGGGTGTATTTATCATGTTTATATGTTACATAGCATATTTATTATAAAATTTTGAAAAAAATATCATCGATGGATTAATGAAAATGCCTATAGTATTCACGTAATTTACAACATTTAATGCGCCTCAGTGATATTTTTTTATTGCGTATTATCATTATTAATATGGCGTCAAGACTAATAAGACACTCTTAGTGATTTTAATGTGTACCTGCACCCCAGCACAGTGTGTAAGTTCATTTAGGTACAGGTACAATGCCTGCACTTTAAAGGAGGGGTCTGGGATAGTGACAGCTGGGAGGGACTTATTCTCAGCTGTCGTATCTGAGCGCCTCTGCAAAGACAGTGATTATGTATGAGTGAGGTGAAAGTGTTGAATGATGATGAAAGTATTTTCTTTTTGGGGATTTTCTTTCTTTTGGGTCACCCTGCCTCGGTGGGAGACGGCCGACTTGTTGAAAAAAAAAAAATGAGATCAAATGCAGCTTCTTGTTTTTCATGCATATGCAGCAGATGTCCCCACCATCATGACCGCACTGCGCTCACAATATGCACATCTTCCTCTTCTGTCTGCAAGTAAATGCTACGGTACCAATAACAGCAAAGAAAAGAAGTTTGTAAAACAAGCTTTCACTGAGTGTTGCAGTATGTTAATTTGCAAACTGCATTGGTTGCAAACTGCGAGTGTATATCACACATGCAAAATTGCCACTGGAAATGGGACATAGCATAATAGTGTATCTGCATTCAAGATCTTGACCAAAGTTAATCATAGTTTAATACAGTATGAGATCAAAAGCCACTTTCTGGTAAGTGTTGTAGGCAGCATACACTACCTGGGCAAGTGCTGTAGGCAGCATACACTACCTGGGCAAGTGCTGTAGGCAGCATACACTTCCCGGGTAAGTGTTCTAGGCAGCATACACTTCCTGGGTAAGTGTATGCTACCTACAAGACCTAACAAGCATACCATGATGGCCCCACAAATCGCACAAACAATTATACTAAAGTACTAATCAAAATACTCTTACCAGAATGTAATATTAATACAACTAATACTACATTGTGCAGTGGAATGGAGAAAAGACATTAATGGTCACTTTAATATTCTTTATTGATGTTAAATCAATGTCAGTACAGACTAAGTAGAAATGAGCAGCCTGAAAATAAAGCTATTTTAATTAACAAAAAAATCAATAATTATGCAGTGAATGTAGCAAATACTTCAAAACTCAGAAGAAAGTACAAGCGACTCCTGTACTTGTGAACTAGTCGCTTTGTGAAGATACATGGCACTGGTAGAAGTCAAACTGATGTTTGCTATTGGCATAATGTTTTAAATGGTAGTTCAGTTGCTGGCAAATAAGGTCATACCTGTAAATTTGGGTCTTTTAAGAAGCTATCTTGCCAAGAAAGAAGGGATGTGAATGAAGGGAAGAAGAGATGTAAAGGAAGGGAAGGGGAAGGAGGGTTGTAAAGGAAGGGAAGGGGAAGGAGGGTTGTAAAGGAAGGGAAGGGGAAGGAGGGTTGTAAAGGAAGTTGAGGAGGGTTGCAAATGAAGGGAAGGAGGAATGTAAATGAAGGGAAGGAGGAATGTAAATGAAGGGAAGGAGGAATGTAAATGAAGGGAAGGAGGGATGCAAATGAAGGTAAGGGGGGATGCAAATGAAGGGAAGGAGGAATGTAAATGAAGGGAAGGAGGAATGTAAATGAAGGGAAGGAGGAATGCAAATGAAGGGAAGGAGGGATGCAAATGAAGGGAAGGAGGGATGCAAATGAAGGGAAGGAGGAATGTAAATGAAGGGAAATAGGGATGCAAATGATGGGAAGGAGGGATGCAAATGAAGGGAAGGAGGGATGTAAAGGGAGGGTTGTAAATGAAAGGGAGGAGGTATATAAATGAAGGGAAGAAGGGACACAAATTGAACAACCACGAGCCAGGGGTCGCCTCTACCTATATGTACGTATATTAGTGCACCACTGTAAACAAACACCTCGGCTGCCAGTCTGCTTTCACCAACAAAAATATTGCCTATAGCAACTTCAAATTTATTAGAATAATGTAGTGAAGTGCCGTTTATTTTGCATGACTATATGACCTAACATTTCATTCTCTAATACAAAAGCCAAGTGATAAATACTGTTCATTTGTAAAATCAAACGTTTTTGAAAGTCGGAAGAACCTAAAAATACAAATTGTGTATTACAATAGAACAAGGAAGACCACCTCGGGATTACAGAAAAAATCCTACAGAAGTACAGTGGACCCTCGGTTTTCGTACAGCTCCAAACTCGAACAATTATGTAAGTGTATTTTTGTAAGTGCTTTTGTAAGTATTTTTGGGGGTCTGAAATGACTAATCTAATTTACATTCGTCCTTATGGGAACAAATTCATTTGGTAACGGCACTCGAATTGCATTCTGGAAAGAATTACCAACGAAAACCAAGGGTCCACTGTACATGTATAAATGACACGCTTGACTAATCCTGCCAATATACATGTTGAATTATCACCAAAACATAATTAACATTCAGCATTGAGAGAATTAAATTTCTACCAGTTCCAATAAGATTCACAAAATTTCATTAATACCACAACACTAAGTTGTTCAAGCAGCCTTACACCAAATTTTATGTCAGAAAAAACTTGTGATCCTATTGTATATTATTCGAATGTATGAATTTGATAGCCTTAATTCTAATGTTTTCATCACAGCCACAATGTATATCTAGAAACTTTCATACATACATTTAGACAATACCCAGGAATCAAAATATTTACTTTCTTATAACGTATTGTATAATGCAAATTTACATTTTATACATTGTATACTGGACACCTTTTTTTTTATTTTTTCAAGTACTGTAATTTGATATGTGCAGTATTTTTTGTACAAATGGATAAGAAAAAATATTAACGTCCTTAAACCTTACACCTTTATACCCAAATATTGTATATAGCTTTAAATGCTCAATATTAACCCACATGTAGACACACGGGAGGTTGATTGATCTGTATATTTCGACCCCCTTCTGGGAGCCTCTTCATCTGCTGAAGAGGATTCCAGAAGGAGGTCGAAATATACAGATCAATTAATCTCCTGACTGTCTCTGTGGGTTATTATTGAGCAGTGACAAATGTTCATCACACACTAGTTATTCATATCAATAAATTTTCCAACTATTTACTGCAGTATATTGGTAGCTCATCACAAAACTTCCAAATCAATTTGTGCGAGCTTAGGGGTGTGTCTCGCAGAACTGGTATTCCTTTGACTGTGTCAGCCACTGCTGCTGTACTTATTAAACAAAACAAGAGAGAATTTCTGGCAAACTACAGTGACGTAGGTCATTCCTTTACCAAGGTGACATGAACCTGCCTCACACTACTCACTACTGTATCATGAATGCACAAATACAGTAGGACATTAAGAGGAATTGCAGAATAAATCTTTGTGAGTACTACACCTTTCTAATATTATTTAGTTTTGCTTTGAGAAAGTTTGGAAAAACTAGGTAATGTTATTACAGGCATAGTACTGTACTAGCAGTGCATTTTTACCTAGTACAATACAGGGTGACCCAAAAGCCTGGACACACAGGACGCATTACCAATATTCTGTTTTTCCCACATCGTGTTCATGTGAATCTTGCAAAGAGCGTTGAACTTTGCATCACTAATGGTTGACAATATGTTGAAGATATTATTCATTAAAATTACTGCATAATCACTACAAAAATGCAATTTTGCCAATGTGTCCAGACTTTTGGGTCACCTGTACAGACATACATACAAATCTGTATAGCGGATATCAAAGGTAATGTCATTACAATCAGAGGACTGTACTAACAGTGCATTTTTACTGAGTACAAAGTAGTCGTACATACAAATCTGTATTAACAGACATCAACTGTGCAACTACTTTACTGATGGGTGGCCAGCGAACAGATTCAATTATCAACTGTGTTTATGGCTAGAGGGCTTTTGTATGGACAAATCTATTTTGAGTTTGGCCATGATTTCTTATGACTATCAATATTAATCAAATTTGAAGTATATATTAAAGAAGAAAGAAGTTTCTGAAACACAAAATGAACTCAAATCTGCAACTAAATTTGTTATATAGACTTATTTTTTGCAGTTTCCAGCTTTGCTGGACTTCAAGGACTGTAACTACAGTAAATTTGAAGGAATGATTGTTTATAGGACCCATGACCACAACACAAGACACAGATCACTTTTTGATATACCCTGTGTTCATATCAACCTATGTAAAAATTCTATGCACATAAAGGGCCCCAGAATCTGGAATTCATTACCAGTAAATATTAAGATAATCTTGTCTGAAAATCAATTTAAGACTCAACTCAAAAACCACCTACTCACCCAAAACTAAATGATCATACTATAAACTACTTTGAAAAATGCTCATTATTACTTTCCTATACGATAATCTCAATTCTTAATAATATGTTACTATTATGTTACCCCCTATTCATATTATAAGTTAATGTCAAAAATGCTCAATGTTATTTTCCTTAAGATAATCTCAATTCCATATTATCATTCAAGAATCTTAACACCTGTAACAATCTAATATCATTATATAATAATTTAAACAGTAAAATTTCATCATATTGTAATTTTGAAAATAATTTTTAACTAGAATAAACTCAATAAATTTCTCTAATATTAAGTACATAGTCTTTAAGGAATAGAATAAGCTGCCCCTAATGCCATGGCATGTCAGTGGCTCTCCTTGCACTTAATTTACATTGTAACTACCGATACCTATGTAATCTGCAATCTGCAATGAAATAAAACTTTACTTTACTTACTTACTTACTTGGTGAGTGTCTCTAATTACTTCATATATTTTTTTTTTTTAACATTTTTTATTACACAAAAATCTTAATACAAAACTAAAAAAAAAACACCTAAAATGTTTTGGTTTAGATTTGCAAAATACAGATTAAATATGACTGAGATTCTTTTACAATCTTGTATACAGAAATCTCGTACCTCTCTGCTAGAGTTGCTACGACTGTTGGACAGTTAGCAACCTTTTGATCAATCGTTCTGTTTATCAAAGTACACAAAATTCAAACCAATAACAGGTGGGATTTGAACCCACGTCGAGAGAGTCCTAAAACTCCCGGCCAGTGCATTTGCAGTGGTGTCATCACCATTTCACGAGTCATGATGGATTCGTAGAATCCAATTTTAATATTTCCTTCAGCGTTCTAACTGCCTCACCCTGGCTGCTTTCTTGTTCTCATAAAGCCCCATTTTCAATGCTCTCAAAGATTTTTATTTAATCGAGATATATTTCAGCAATTCTGACTGTTCTCATCAGCAAGTGACCCATCCTTCACACTTTTTCCTAACATCAGCACCCCTATGCCTCGTAGCGAAGTATGACCCATAGGGGTTAAGTGCATTTTTTGTGAATATAGTAGTATTATGAACTCGTGTGCAAGTTATGATTATTACTATGGAAAACACTATAGTACAGTGGACCCCCGGTTTTCGTACTGCTCCAAACTCGAACAATTATGTAAGTGTATTTTTGTAAGTGCTTTTGTAAGTGTATTTTTGGGGTCTAAAAGGACTAATCTAATTTACATTATTCCTTATGGGAACAAATTCGTTTGGTAACAGCACTTGAAACAGCATTCTGGAACAAATTAATTACGAAAACCGGGGGTCCACTGTATGTGTATTGGCCTCACTAGGGACTAGTACTAGATGTCTGCAACAAAGACAACCAACTCTACAGACACTACATGAAAATGAATGTTGCAGACATGGAGGAGCAACTCTGTACATCCTCAGTAAAGATTATCATCACCTTGCAGACTTGAATCTCATAGCAAACACCAATAAATACTGTATAAACTTCACTCCCTTTAATATATTTACCTTTAAGAAGAAACAATGAAAATTTCGAGGAACTTCACATCTACAATTAGACTTGAAATCTAAATCTTTTTCCTTCTTTAGTTTTTTCAACATGAGAAAAACTGACAACTGTGCAAGGTATAACCACAGGAGAAGCTGCATGATGTTTTGCTCATCCTGATTTGGTTCATTTCCATAAAAACTATTTTTTTCCACAAGCTTTGGTAAAATATAAATTATTTTCACCTGAGCAGTACAGTAATTATGCAGTACATTACCATGGTACTGCTTCATCATTTGTATGACACTTTATGATTGTGGAGCTATATAACGTCAGGTAATTAAGTGGATAAATGGCTGTGGTCACAGCCACACCCTTGGCTAGGAGGACCTACACAATTCTTGTATGGCCACACCCTTGGCCATACTGAACAGGATTCACTGTCATATTCCATTGTTCTGAACGGTTTCCCTGTCATTTTTCCCTCGTTCTGCACGGGTTTTCCTGTCATATTCTGGACCTACACAATCCTTGTATGGCCACACCCTTGGCTAGGAGGACCTACACAATCCTTGTATGGCCACACCCTTGGCTAGGAGGACCTACACAATTCTTTTATGGCCACACCCTTGGCTAGGAGGACCTCAATTCTTGTATGGGCTTCCTGTTCCTGACAAAGAGTATCACACTATTTCTTAACATTTCTACAAAATACAGTTCCTTATTAAGGAAAGTTTTACAAAGGGCAAGATATTAAATGAGACCAGAGCTGCAACTGGGCAAGTGACCTCACCACTGTTACACCAATGCCATGCACAAACTGCAATCCAATTTAAAATAAAAGAAACTTAATCTAAATATAATTACAAGTGTGTAGCATTATCCAAAGTCCTGACTTCAGAGAGGTCACATTAAAGATTGTCCAAGGTAAGACAAGGAGAAAGTAACAAATAAATCAGAAAAAATAGAATGTATGTCTAGTACGTATATATACCTGACTGGTGGAGCAGCGATGCTACATTACTTCAAAGGGAAGAATACCGGTAGGTAGCGGTGGTACAGATCTATGTCAACATTGAGAAAGAGGCAGAAAATGATGCGGTCAAACTGGCGAGGGTGTGCCTCCAGCATAGTTCTGACAATGGGCAGCACCACCTTAACAGCGGACTCGTTGGGGTAGCCATACACCCCTGTTGATATACAAGGAAAGGCCACAGTGCGCAGGTTGTTCTCCAGGGCCAACTGCAGTGTTCGCCGATAGCACGATTCCAATACAGCTGGCAGCTCCCCCATGGGCCCCACGGTGTGTATCACATAACGGGCAGGCAAATTATAACCCCCAGTGATCTTGGCCTCCCCAGTGTTGCACCCGCCCAGGCTCTGGCACTCGTTCAGCAGTGTCCAGCCTGCCGCCTTATGTATGGCACCGTCCACACCACCCCCTCCCCGCAAAGAGTTATTGGCAGCATTGACTATGGCATCCACCTCTAGCTTAGTGATGTCTCCGATGAACACGCTCACCTTAAATGAGATTGATATGATATTTAGGTTAAATTAAAATGAACGGGTCAGTTTCATTTATTAAAATTTTAAGAAGGCTTTCATTAAAGTTTGCAAAGAATTCCATAGTAATCTGGAACCTGTAGAGGAAAGAAGAAAAAGGTAAATTATGACACTGGATGACATTTCTTGTTCGGAAGGAAAAATAATAATATAAAGTAAAATGTTTTCAACTGGGTGACTAACCCTCCCCACCCCGGGTTATCCAGGGGGGCCAACACTCCCTACCCCGGGTTATCCTGGGTGGCCAACACTCCCTACCCCGGGTTATCCTGGGGGGCCAACACTCCCTACCCCGGTGTCCAAAATCCCAACAAAATATTACATTACCTTCTTGTTAAGCTCTGGGTCGACCTTATAGATGCTGCCCTCCAGCATCCTGTGCCACGTTACTATCACTGAGGGCCCCCTTGTCAATTCTGTCAGCGAATTTCTTGTAGTGATCTGGCCATGGAGGGATGCAGTCAAGAGTGGCATAGTTGTTACCACAAAAGTACCTCTTCCTCCTCTCCTCCACTGACTGGCTCAACCTAAGTAAAAGTATAAGCAAAAGTATAAGTTTCGGTCCAGCAGCAATTTCTTTGCTCTTCTATTTTTCACGAGGATCTAACAACCGGAGGCCTCAAGACTCATAACACTAACATAGGTGGGCCAGTGATATGATAGTACAGATATACAAATAGTGTACTAGACTCGGGCCCAAACTCACCTTATAAGTTTATTTTGCTTTTTAAGTGTAATTTGGTCAAGGACGTCTATTTCAACATTTCTAGGAGATAATTACTTTTGGTAATGGCATGAACAGCATTCTGAATGAAATATGTAAGTAGTACCACTGTATATGCTATATTACCAACCAAGGAGGCTTGTCATCGCCCCACTGCCAGGCAAAGTGAAATTTATTAACATCTGCCCACTACCCATAGTCAACAAACCATCTGAAGCCATTGTCAATGGCCAGGGGTCAGGACAACGAGAGGAGATCCAGTAACCAACCCACAACACTCACCACCCACTGATACCCCCACAACCCTCACCACCCACTGCTACCCCCACAACACTCACCACCCACTGCTACCCCACAAGCACTCACCACCACTGCTACCCCACCACTCCACCACTGCTACCACCACACACCTGCACCACCCACTGCACCTCAGCCCCACAACACTCACCACCCACTGCTACCCCCACAATCTCACCACCCTGCTACCCCACAACACTCACCACCCACTGCTACCCCCACAACACTCACCACCCACTGCTACCCCCACAATACTCACCACCCACTGCTACCCCCACAACACTCACCACCCACTGTATCCCCACAACACTCACCACCCACTGCTACCCCCACAACACTCCACCACCCCCCTGCTACCCCACAACACTCACCACCCACTGCTACCCCCACAATACCTCTACCCACCCACCTGCTACCCCACAACACTCACACCCACTGCTACCCCACAACACTCCACCCACTGCTACCCCCATCATCCTGACACATCTACCACCCACTGCTACCCCCACCAACACCATGTACACCACTCCCCACCTGGTACCCACCTACCACCCACTGTACCACAACTCACCACCCACTGCTACCCCCACAACACTCGCCTGTCAACAACAAACATGGCCACCGCCATAAACAATAAAGAAAACTCCTTCCACAGATTCGTTGATTTGAAGATATAAGACCCATTAGTAGCCAATTCATCAGGATTCTGGGTCAAAAAATCAACACGTTAACTCAGGAAATGCAGGAATTAAAACCTCCAATGACATGTTAACCCGGGAAATGAAGGAACTACGAATCTCCACAGCAGAGTACCTCGACAAGATCACAACTCTGGAAAACAAACTAAAAGCAACTAGACCAACAAAGCAACATCTACACCCAGATTGAGGACACCATCAGCCTGCTCAAAGAGCAAGTCGCTCAACTCAATACCAACAGCAGCAAGGAACAAAGAAGTGGATTTACAACTTACTGATGTTATTAAAAACTTCCAGGACCACAATGACCAACAGCAACTATCTGATGCAGTTGTAGTAAATAGGAACCTCCTCCCAGCATCTATAACCCAGGATACATGTAAGCAAACCACCCCACAACTTATCCAAACTCACCTTAACTTATACCTAGTGATGAAATAAAAGTGTAAGCTGATGGTTTATTAAACCGGAAAAAAAATCAGTGCTATTAAGTTCAACTCTAACTCACGGAGAAATGACCTGTGAAGAACATCTATAGTATCTATGAGAGCTGGTGTATATGTCAACGAGTGCCTGAGCAAAACAAAAAACCTCCTCTACAGACCGAGAAAACTCCGCTATGACCAAAAAATCCACCAGTGCTTTGCAAGGGACGGGAAAATCGCAGTCAGAAAAGAATCAACAGGGAGGAGATATTTCATTTCTACTGAACATGAACTAAAAAATAAGTGATGTTGGCCCCACTGAGTCAGAATAAAATGCAGTTTGTACCCACTTTCCACGAGCAGTGTTATGAAACCCCATTTTGTTACCGTTCCGTTGTATTATATATCAAATTATTCTCTAAATAACATGGTATTCTTATTTCTATTTTTGTCAATTTGACAGCTGTGAACTAAGTTTAAATACTACCTCACAGTCTATATTCTTGTTAGACACTTCAAAATCACCATTTTGTTTACCTAAAAAGGTATACAAATTTATTTTTTATTTGTAATTACAGTGGACCCCCGAGTATCGGCCGTAATCCATTCCAGGAGCTAGGCCTTAACTCGAACTGGCTGAAAATCAAACCATTATTTCCCATAAGAAATAATGTAAATACAATTAATCCGTTCCAGACATCCAAAAATATTCACAAAAAAAATTATTTTTTAAAGAATAACTATAGTTTTACATACAGAAAACACACACAAATACTACATACAGTATTAAATTTAAAAATAAATATTGAAATAAACATTTAAAATAACATTTACTTACCTTTATTGAAGGGACTTGCTGGCATCTGGAAGATAGGGAGAAGTGAGAGAGGGTTTAGTGTTTGGAAGAGGAATCCCCCTCCATAAAGACTTCAGGTATCAAAGCCCTATCTGGGGTTACTTCCCTTCTTGGTCTTTTAATGCCACTAGGACCAGCTTGAGAGTCACTGGACCCCTGTCTCACAAAATAACTGTCCACAGTCTTCTGTTTCTGGTGCCTCTTTAACATGTTCCTGAAGTGCAATATGAGGGCTCTGTCACTGAACTTGTTGCAGAGATGGCTTATTTCAGCTTGCTCAGGTTGGTATTTTCCAACAAATGCCTGCACCTTATTCCACATTGAACAAATCTCCTTAATCTCTGAAGAAGGCACCTCCAGTCTATCTTCCTCCTCCTGTGAAGCAATTTCCTCTACTCTGGTCTGATGCTGTTCCAGATGAAGCTCTTGCAGCTCTTCAGTGGTTAGCTCTACCCTGTGGTCCTCCACCAACTCTTCCACATCCTCGCCACTCACCTCCAACCCCAGGGACTTGCCCAATGCCACAATACCTTCCACAACAGGCACAGGGTCGTCAGGGTCAGCCTCAAACCCTTCAAAATCCCTCTGTTTGACACAACCTGGCCACAATTGTTTTCAAGCAGAGTTCAAAGTACTGGAAGTCACTCCCTCCCAAGCCTTACCTATAAGGCTTATGCAATGGAGGATAATGAAGTGATTCCTCCAGAACTCTCTTAGGGTCAACTCAGTGTCTGAGGTCATTTCAAAGCACTTTTGAAACACTGCTTTTGTGTCGAGTTTTTTTAAGTTAGAAATGACCTGCTGGTCCATGGGCTGGATGAGAGTGGTGGTGTTAGGAGGCAAGAACTTCACTGTGATGAAACTGAATTCATCAGACAAAAAGTCTGCCAAGTTGTGAGGATGAGCAGGAGCATTGTCCAGTACCAGGAGGCACTTGAGTCCCAATTTCTTTTCCTGTAGGTATTTTTTCACACTGGGGCCAAACACTTGATGGACCCACTATGAAAATTTCCCTCGTGACCCATGCCTTAGTGTTAGCCTTCCAAAACATGCACAATTTACTCTTGGTGACATTGTGTTTCTTGAACACTCTGGGATTTTCAGTGATACACCAGTAAAGGCTTCACTTTAAAATCCTCACTAGCACTACTACACAACATGAGAGTTAGCCTGTCTTTCATAGGCTTGTGTCCTGGCAGTGCCTTTTCCTCCTGAGTAATGTAGGTCCTCCTTGGCATTTTCTTCCAAAAGAGGCCTGTTTCATCACAATTAAACACTTGTTGGGGTTTGAATTTTTCAGTGTCTACAAACCCCTTAAATTCAGTCACAAACTTTTCAGCAGCAAGTTTGTCTGAACTGGCTGCCTCACCATGCTTCACAACACTGTGTATGCTACTACGTTTCCTAAATCTGTCTTTGCTGGCCTTTAAAATCACTCACATCAGCACTGGTTGCAGGCACTGTCTTGACAAGATCTGCGTGCAACTGCCTTGCCTTTTCACAAATTATCACCGTGGAAACACTATCACCCGCTATCTGTTTTTCATTGATCCACACCACCAACAACTTTTCAACCTCATCCACTGTTTTTGATCTATTTTTGGCAAACATGTCAACACCTTTTGCAACATCAGCTTCCTTGATTTCTTTTCTCTTTGCCAGGATAGAGGTGATAGTAGATTTGTTTTTGTTGTACATCCTGGCAAGCTCCCCCACACGTATGCCACTCATATTTTTCTACTCTATCTCCTTCAGTTCGATGGTGTTCCTCACTTTCTTTACCACAGGGGTGCCACTAGGAAGCTTCTTTGGACCCATGGTGATATATTTCAGTGACAATCAATAAACACAATAAAATTATTGTGAAATGTTTGAATGACCGCGCTGGCTAATGTTCACTCAAGGATAAACAAAGCTAGATTGGCTCACGACGCCTGTGTGGGGAGGCGCGTAAGCGCGGGCAGGCGGACAGGTCTGGTACGCGGGCCGATAGTCAGGGAAAAATTGGGCCGAAAAAAGGGATCGAAACTCGAGCCGGCTGATACTCAGACCGGCTGATAGTCGGGGGTCCACTGTACCTTTTTACTGTCCTTTATTATAGAACTATACACTATTTTTAACTGTATTATGTGTACAGTCATCCCTTGGTTTTCAATTTTAATCCGTTCCAGATGGATCAGCTAAAATCAAAATCAGTGAAAACCAAAACTATTTTCCCCTAAGAAATAATGGAAATTCAATTAATCCATTCCAGAAACACAGAAGTTTGGAAAAAAAAAAATTGGGGGCCTTAAAGATAGATTTACATGCACAAATGAATGAACTCTATGTGGCACTTACCTTTATTGAAGACTTATGTTGCTGGATGGAAGAGAGGGAGGAGGGGAGAGGGAAGAGACCCTATTTTTTGGAAGGGGAATCCCCTTCCATAAGGAATTTAGGTACCAAGTCCTTATCCGGGGTCACTTTCCTGCATGCCTGCTACACTCCCTCCCTGCATGCCTGCTACACTCCCTCCCTGCCTGCCTGCTACACTCCCTCCCTGCCTGCTACACTCACTCCCTGCCTGCTACACTCACTCCCTGCCTGCTACACTCACTCCCTGCCTGCTACACTCACTCCCTGCCTGCTACACTCCCTGCATACCCGCTACACTTCCTGTATACCTGCTACACTCCCTGCATACATGCTACACTCCCTGCATACATGTTACACTCCCTGCATTCATGCTACACTCCCTGCATACATGTTACACTCCCTGCATACCTACTACACTCCCTGCATACCTACTACACTCTCTGCATACATGCTACACTCCCTGCATACATGCTACACTCCCTGCATACATGCTACACTCCCTGCATACATGCTACACTCCCTGCATACATGCTACACTCTCTGCATACCTGCTACACTGCCTGTATACCTGCTACACTCCCTGCATACATGCTACACTCCCTGCATACATGCTACACTCCCTGCATACATGCTACACTCCCTGCATACATGCTACACTCCCTGCATACATGCTACACTCCGCATATGCTCACTCCTCATCATGTTACACTCCCTGCATTCATGCTACACTCCCTGCATTCATGCTACACTCCCTGCATACATGTTACACTCCCTGCATACCTGCTACACTCCCTGCATACCTGCTACACTCCCTGCATACCTGCTACACTCCCTGCATACATGTTACACTCCCTGCATACCTACTACACTCCCTGCATACCTACTACACTCCCTGTATACATGCTACACTCCCTGCATACCTGCTACACTCCCTGCATACCTGCTACACTCCCTGCATACCTGCTACACTCCCTGCATACCTGCTACACTCCCTGCATACACGCTACACTCCCTGCATGCCTGCTACACTCTTAAACTCCTTCGTGTTTCTCACTTTCTTTACCAAAGGACTGGCACTAGGAGCTTTCTTTGGGCCCATGGTAGCTTATTTAGTAGTCACAAACAATAATCAATGGCCAAAAACAATGAATTGTTAATAAATGTTTTGTATGAACTCCTGGTATGATGTTCACTCAAACAAACAATGCTACACTGCCTGACAATGTGAGTGGGTGGCGGTCTAGCGGGTTTTGTGTGTGCGGGGCACTGGTGGACAGGTTCCGTACCATCGGTGAAAACTGAGACAATTTTTCCATGAAAAAAGTGATTGAAAACCAAAATCGGTGAAAACTGAGACAACTGAAAACCAAGGGATGACTGTAGTTTATAATAACATTAGTACAATAAGTCAAAGTCAGGTGCTAATGATATATAATCTAGTCTTAATTGCTCATTATATTTCATTACTACTTTAGCATTACAGTGGACCCCCGGTTATCGGCCAACTTGGTTATAAGCCGGTTTTTCGGTTTCCGGTTATCGGCCGTTATTTCGCTTATCAGCCGTATGGGACGCATCAACCCGCCAGCCGCTCCCGCCAGTCTGGCTGTGTCTCTGGGAGAGTGAGGAAGCTTCTGCTGCTCATTCATCCAAACATTTCGCTATAATTCATTGTTTTTGGTGGTTATTCATTAAGTGCAACTGTGAAATAAGTAACCATGGCCCCAAAGAAAGTTCCTTTGGTAAAGAAAGTGAGAAACACAATGGAATTTAAGAAAAAAGTTATTGAAAAATATGAGTGGTGTTGGACGCATAATAAATCACTCTTGAGCACATTAAATATCTTATTTTAGGTTAATACAGAGGAAAGGGGAGTTATGGCTCTGCGGAAGAGATGATTCTTGGTAAGAGATATAACGAGTCTCTTCACTCTCTTTCCCCACACAGTCCTCTGTGTCCCATCATCCGGTGACCTACACACAATGAAGACACGAATACAATTGTATAGACATTTTCATTAATCTATATTTTCTTCAAAATTATATAAGAAACACGTTACATAGCATATAGCATATAAACATGCAATGTTTATATGTTATCGAGTGGCGAGTACCGGCGAATCAAGGTGGGAGGGTGGAAGGTAAACATTACGTTTCCTCTGATGCAGCGATACAGAAAACTGTGAATCTGGCGTCTTTTGCAGTAACAGCCCTTCATACACGTTTGTTTACAATTCTCGGCATGAATTATTCATTACTTCTCCCTCTGTTTATGATGGCATCTAAAGGTAGTTGCTAAAAATGATTAAACTCTGTGAACATGGTAATAATATGGCTGTGTAGTGTAATAATACGGCTGTGTAGTGTAATAATATGGCTGTGTAGTGTAGCCCAGGGGGGCTACATACTACGTGTACCTACATTACCGGTGCCTTCACTGACTTCCTACAAATAAATACTACTCACCTCTCGCCATACATTAAGACTACAAATATTTTAAGGTATGTAATGAATGCACTGTTGCAGTAAATGAGAAAGAAGGGAAGTAACCCTAGAGAGGGTTTTGATACCTGAAGTCCTTACGGAGGGGGATTCCCAACTCCCTCTCCCCTCCTGCATTCTTCAATACGCCAACAAGAGTCTTCAATACAGTCATCCCTTGGTTTTCAATTTTAATCCGTTCCAGATGGATCAGCTAAAACCAAAATCGGCTAAAACCAAAACTATTTTCCCCATAAGAAATAATGGAAATTCAATTAATCCGTTCTAGAAACCCAGAAGTTTGGAAAAAAAAATTGGGGGGGCCTTAAAGATAGATTTACATGCACAAATGAATGAACTCTATGTGGCACTTACCTTTATTGAAGACTGATGTTGCTGGATGGAAGAGAGGGAGTAGGGAAAAGGGAAGAGAGGCTATTGTTTGGAAGGGGAATCCCCTTCCATAAGGAATCTAGGTACCAAGTTCTTATCCGGGGTCACTTCCCTGCATGCCTGCTACACTCCTCTGCTACCTCCTGTCTGCTACATCCTGCTTTTCTCTCCTGCATACCTGCTACACTCCCTGCATACCTGCTACACTCCCTGCATACCTGCTACACTCCCTGCATACCTGCTACACTCCCTGCATACCTGCTACACTCCCTGCATACCTGCTACACTCCCTGCATACCTGCTACACTCCCTGCATACCTGCTACACTCCCTGCATACCTGCTACACTCCCTGCATACCTGCTACACTCCCTGCATACCTGCTACATTGGGGTCCATAATTCCTCTCCATTAAACTTACTAAAGCCATATAGCATGAACTAATAGAATATTCAATTCTCTTGTATTCAGTGTAAACTCCTAAATTTGCAGTTAAACTCACCTAAGTGACTATATGTACAAAATTACTCGTACTGTTATTAATAAGTTAGTCTTAAGTTTGCCAGAAATGTTCTGCATATAAAGGGACTTTTGACATGTACACCCAAATGTCATTGTTCTTTGTACATTGTATCATGCGGAAATAAACTTATCATTATAAATATGTAAGTACAAGTATAAATACCTGTAAGTAAGCGTAAGTATAAATAAGTAAACATAAGATAAGATTTCTTCAGATTTTTAACCCCGGAGGGTTAGCCACCCAGGATAACCCAAGAAAGTCAGTGCGTCATCGAGGACTGTCTGTCTTATTTCCATTGGGGTCCTTAATCTTGTCCCCCAGGATGCGACCCACACCAGTCCACTAACAACCCAGGTACCTATTTGCTGCTAGGTGAACATGACAACAGGTGTAAGGAAACACGTCGAAATGTTTCCACCCGCCGGGAATCGAACCCGGGCCCTCCGTGTGTGAAGCGAGAGCTCTAGCCACCAGACCACCAGGTACAGATAGTCACAAAATCATCACACACAGCAACATATATGTAAATTACCCACTAGGATAACCCTCCCCCCAAAAAAAAAGATCAGACAAAGTGACTTATCTCCACTGTGGTCATTATAATATCTTGTTTAAACCTTAAACATTAAAAAAAAAAGAATCCAAGTGACTCACCTCCGTCTCTTCTCATCCTGGAAACCCGCCATTTTGAGCGTCACACACCTGCTGACTGGTCTAGCTGCACCACAAGGCTTCCACGGGGGTTTCCACAGCAGCTGGCTCACCCTGGAGGCTTCACTGGGGGAGAAATAAGCCCCGTAAGTGAGATAAGCTCTGAGGATGGGACGCGAAGTGGACAGGTTGTAAACAAACGCCATGACACCTGCACATTCACAATCTCACTTATTTTAGTAAGTTTATTCTGGTACAGTGACACATAAATACAGTTACGTAAATTATCACAAATTAAGCGTATGTGTAGATCACCTAGGATAACCCAAAAAAATCAAAGCGACTTATTTCCATTGGGGTCCTTGATTTCCATTGGGGTTCTTGATTTCCATTGGGGTCCTTGATTTCCATTGTGGTCCCTGATTTCCATTGGGGTCCTTGATTTCCATTGGGGTCCTTGATTTCCATTGGGGTCCCTGATTTCCATTGGGTCCTTGATTTACATTGGGTCCTTGATTTACATTGGGGTCCTTGATTTACATTGGGGTCCTTGATTTACATTGGGGTCCTTGATTTACATTGGGGTCCTTGATTTCCCACAATTAATTAAATGTATTCACTCATAAGTACACATAAATACAGTTACACAGTTACATAAGTTACCATACATAGCAGAATATGTGTAGATTACCCATAAAAAGTCAGTCAGAGATTAAATAAGATTTTCTTCGGATTTTTAACCCCGGAGGGTTAGCCACCCAGGATAACCCAAGAAAGTCAGTGCGTCATCGAGGACTGTCTGTCTTATTTCCATTGTGGTCCTTAATATTGTCCCCCAGGATGCCACCCACACCAGTCGACTAACACCCAGGTACCTATTTGCTGCTAGGTGAGCATGACAACAGGTGTAAGGAAACACGTCGAAATGTTTCCACCCCGCCGGGAATCGAACCCGAGCCCTCCGTGTGTGAAGCGTGAGCTCTAGTCACCAGGCCACCTAACATAATTAAACTAAATAATCTACTAAAACATATCACTGTGTCCTTTAAACTTTGTCTACCATACAGCAAAATAAAAAATATATATAACTATATATGCATTCGTAAATGATGGAATATTCAAACTACCACATGGGACAATCACAATCTCACTTATTTTCTCTAATATATCAGATAAGATACTTTATTTCAGCATGATCAATGTTTGTATAAAGGTGAAGGACATTTTTAATATACAAAGCATTTTGGGCAAACTTAAGACTTATAAGGCAATAACAACTGAGTGGTTTAAGATATGGGTTTAATATAGTTTATTAGTACATGGTAATAAGTGTATTCAGATACAAGTATACATAAATACAGTTACATAGAGTATCATACATAGCAGCATATGTGTAGATTACCTTGGATAACCCAAAAAAAGTCAAAGTGGCTTATTTCCACTGGTATCTATCACGTTTCATTGTTTTAAGAATTAAAGGTTTAATTATGACTATAGGTAATGAGGATTATGACTATAGGTAATGAGGATTATAACATAACATAATGTGAACCGATTCAGTGTTTAAATGGTTGTGAGGATTACAGATATTGTGACTAAGATTATATTGTTTTTCATGTGTTTGTGACGCTGATAATATGGATTTGTAGTTTTCACATATTTAGCTGATGTTGGGATATGTTAGGGGAGAGGTGTTTTTTTTTAATGGTAGTTTTAAATTTGCTGGCTGAGTCAGCGGCTCTGGAGATTTCCAGATTTTGGGCTCAACGCCCCCGCGGCCCATTGAATTTTTGCAGAGATTTAGCCGTTCACGGGGAATATCATAAAGATTTTTTGTGCCTAGTGCTATGTCTAGGCAAAAAAAAAAATCTATGTGACATTTTCCCTTGTCTGGCTAAAGCAATGCAAAAATTCTTTGTACATAAAAGGGCCCAAAATCTGGAAGTGTCTGCCATAAATCTGTCTCAGCCAACATCTTCAATATCTTACAACACCTCACACAACACCTGCATTAAAGAACGTACAAAATCATATCACTTATCAATATATCCTTTAAACTCTGCCTACCATAGCTCAAAATAAAAATATGCCCCAATGAAAATAAGTCACTTTGACTTTTCAGCGTTATCCTGGGTAATTTAAACTATGTATGATAACTGTATTTATGTGTACCTGTGCTTAGATAAACTTACTGATTTACTTTATTTAATTACTTACCTAGGAGGTGTATCTTATGACTTAGTGCGAAAAGAATTAAGCAAGTTAAACCCAACTAAAAGCAGCGGTCCAGATAACATCCCGTCTAAGTTCCTAAAAGATGGTGCCTCTGAATTGCCAATCCCCATTACACACCTAATAAATATGTCCATCACCACTAATACCGTTCTAGAGAGGGCGGTATTAGTGGTGATGGACAAGTGGTACTGTCAAGTAGTTAAGTATCTTAATGACAATAACATTCTCC
This sequence comes from Cherax destructor, assembly GCA_009830355.1. Lineage (NCBI taxonomy): Eukaryota > Metazoa > Arthropoda > Malacostraca > Decapoda > Parastacidae > Cherax > Cherax destructor. The sequence goes on from WNWK01003057.1 coordinate 78,414, forward strand.
GTAGTTACCAGTCAGGGGAGATCTTACTCGACCGACACCTCCCTAATTAATCTGATGGACTGCCTGAGAACTGAAATGTCGCTAGGAAAAGGCCTTCGATACGGTCAACCACAATATGTAAGAAACTACAAGCTATCGGCATGGGTTCTGTAGACTGGTTTCAGTCCTACTTGAGCAACAGAAAACCAATTTTCAAGATCAACAACATATAATCAGAACCCTTGCTAATAGCATGTGGGGTTCCTCAAGGTAGTATTCTGGGTCCCTTACTGTTCCTATGTTATGTGAATGACATGCCCATCAATGTCTGTTGTATGCAGATGATAGTGCTCTGTTAGTGTCAGGTAAGGACCCACAAGATATATTTAATGTACTACCACTAGAAATGGAGTCCTGCAGCAAATGGTGTAACTATCGTTACACCTCGGGAAAACGGAAGCCATACTCTTTGGCACGAAACAAAAGGAAAAGGGTAAATAATTTTAATGTCCAGTGTAATGGAAACCCATCACTTCAGTTTCCTCAGTGAAATATCTGGGAATCCCCTTTGACCCATGCATGTCAGGAGAATTGATAGGGAACAGTGTAGTAAAGAAAGCGAATGCCAGACTGAAGTTCCTCTACAGACAAGCACAGTGGCTACCTACTGAGGTTCGCAGGACCTTATGTCTAGCGGCTAGACATAGGGTCCTGCTAGTGTTGGGATATTGTATAAGGGCTAGACTCTAGCCCTTATACAATATTATATGGACTACGCTTGCTCTTCATGGTACTCTGCCTTGAGAAAAAAGAAACTGAAAAATAGATTACAAATCACCCAGAACAAAATGGTAAGATTCATCCTGGACCTGGGTCCAAGAGAACATGTAGGCCAAGATGAATTACAACTGGATATTCTCCCCTCAAGGAAGGTTGCTTGATGCTGGTGAGGGCCTCTTGATCTAGGTAATTGAATCTGTGCTCCAGTTCCCTGAATACCTTCCATCCCCTCCACAGGAGCCGAATAATCCAACTGGTTTAGCGGTCCCCATGATTATAATAATGAAGTCCGGGGTTTGAATCTCCTCCAGTACGGCTGGAAAACATTAGGGACATGTTCCATAAGACACCTGCTGTCCCTGTTCACCCATCAGTTTAAAATTGGTACCTGGGTGATAGTGGACTGGTGTGGGTCGCATCCTGGGACAAAACTGACCTAATTTGCGGGAAATGCTCAACATAACAAGGGGCTTTCTATATAGTAGTATGTCATTGATGTCAACTATGGTCTGTATACCTTGTACATGTATTTATAGTGAATAAAGATATTATTATTACCTGGAGAAGAAGAGTTGGATATAGGGTAAGCTGTCACTGGCCCTTACAAACCACCAACAACAACAAGACAACAGTGACTCACTGCTGCTGTGGGGAAGTACTGTCAACTCTAGTGTTAAATACTGAGCTTCTGGAGGCAGACAGCACCTTCAGGCAGACACTTCTTGTCCTGGGAAGAAACACCAGTTGAGGAAGAATATTCTGCATAAGTCTGGAGTAAAACCTTAAGCGACAACTATGAGTCTGGCCAAGATGCCCAATGAGAGGAAACTGACGCTGTGTAGGAAGTATTACATGGGTACGTGGGCATGTACTTTACCCTGGGCAGATTGACACAGATGTAGCTAATGTGATGTTGTGGCAACGTTTCGCTCTTCAGGAGCTTTGTCAACCTGTTATTTGTAATTCTACCATTATACATATACACTGGGCACCTGCGGATGCATTGCAGTGAAAAATAGGTTTCAGAACTGTGTTCTTCACTGTTTAAGATAAGGTGGTGAATTCTTTAAATCACCAAGGCTGAGGGACTGATTACCTCATCTTTAGTATATAGTTCTACTGTCCTAGAATCTGTATTGATAAAGACACTGGAGGGCGAAACGTCTACAATAAAGATACCCAGATGTTGCACATGTGTCTAATTTTCGATTATTTTCTATAATTTATGTAAATGTATTTATGTATACGTATTTGTACCTGGATAAACTTATTTACTTACTTATCTCAGGGTTTGAGTAATACCTGAAATATTGAAGCCAATTTTTAGGTGGTTTTGGGAAGTGGTTGGACAATTAGGTTGATAGTTATGGTGGGTTTTAAAAAGGACGTGCGCGAAATGCATTGCATAATAGCGGCTTTTTTTTGTTCCAAACAATATTTTATTACGTGTAAACTACAGTATCACTGTACTGCTTAAAAAGAAATGAAAAATTAAATTTGAGTATGGGACAGTAGGCCTCCTGCAGTGTAACTTCGTCTAATTTTTTTTTTGTTATCCTGCTGGGTAATTTACACTATGATAATTGTACTTATGTGTACCTGTACCTAAATAAACTTACTTCCTCCATTCTTATGTTATTATGTAAATAGATTCCTAGGAGTCAGTAGTGTGTTTTGGGTTGCATCCTGGGAGGAGGTGATAAAGGACCTTAATAAATATAAGTCTCACTGCTTGAATTATCATGTGTTATTTGTTCTCCAAGTTTACTAATCCAAATGAAGACATAAGAATAGTTGAGCACTATAATATGTCTATTGGCTTATGCTGGGCATGTCTGACTCACATTTACTCATGTACCTGACCAACCTGTTTTTAAAATCACCTGCGGTTCTCACTTCAGTGATGCCACTTTGCATAAAAAATATAGGCTGGGCCTTGGACACTGCACCTGACACAACCAGTTACTTATTCCAGTGTTCCTTTATTCTTATGTAATTACTGGTATATATCATCTGTTTGTTCTGTCATCCTATTTGTTAGCATAACTACCCTATGTACACCAGAATACTTTTAGTCCTAAGATAAAATTACTAGTTTTTAGATAAATATTACGATGGAATATACTTCAGAGGAGGTTCAAAAGGCATCCCTGATTTGCCGGTGATAAATTTTGTTTATCTGTCCTGATATTTATATTTGGATATTAACTGTTCTTTTCATTAATCCTAAGCAGCTCAGTAATTAAGAATTCATATTTTTTACAGCTGGGTTTGCTTTCCTGCCATTTATGTGGGCAGTAAATGCAATGTGGTTTTTGAATGAAGCATTCTGGGCACCTCCATACCCTGAACAAAAACAGATTCGAAAATGTGAGTATAATGCCTTAATACTATGAATTATATTTGCACATACTCTTGATATTTTTTATATGATTGGCACAACAAAGATAGAAATAAGTCACTTTGTTATCCTAGATAATTTACACATGTTAAACTATGTACAGTATGATATGTAATTGTACTTATGCATACCTGGGCCTAAATACACTTAGTACTTTCTTACAGATGTGATCATATCAATAGTGGGATCATTGGTGTGGCTGGTAGGACTCATCAGTTGGGTGGTGGTGTTCCATCAGAATCGCAGCGCCTGGGGTGCCACTGCTGATTACATGTCCTTCATCATTCCTAAAGGAGACCCATAGTCACTCCTACAATACTCTTGTTCTTACACATGAGTGATTGAAACCAACAGATGTACTTCCTCTTTATTTAAAAAAAAAAAAACTGAGTGTAGCATTTGTATTTTCCTATATTATCCTTTCATTAATACAGCCTCTCCTCACTTAGCAACGTACTCGCTTACCGACGACTCGGACTTACGACAGGCTCTCTGACCAACATGCATACCTAAATAATGTATATTTGGGCTGATTTCCTTATACAGTAATGTTTATACAGTAATGTTTATACATTACTGTATAAACATTTAAAAATATACTAAAAATGTTATAAATGGTGTAAAGGTGACATTAAAACAATATCAAAGATGATTAACACAAATCCACTACCATTAAAGTATGCTCCTCACTTAGCGACGAATTCGTTTACCGATGTGGTCTTAGGAACAGAACTCCGTCGTGGAGTGAGGAGAGGCTGTATAGTGATTAACTTGTAGTAACATAGTGATTATTACAGACAGTTCAAAATAAGTCATAATACCATGTGTGAAAAAATTTACAACTAACTCATACTTTGGATAGAAAGCTTTAAATGACATGTCTGTCTCCCATGTACATACTATTATCAACTCAGCACATGATTATTGTCCAGGATGCACTGAAGTGTTATTTAAAGTTCCCCTTCAAATTGTGGATCAGTAGTCTACTTGTAATCTGAAGGATGTTATTACACTACATATAATGACTACTATAAGTATTCTAGTGTGTTCTTTTTTACAATTTCCAACATTAATGAAGCACCTAGAAGCTCAGACCAGCCAGCAAAATTGTTCTTACTGCAACTCGGATGACTAATATGCTAATTCTTGAGGTAGCTACACTTACCATAACATACTGGGAGATATATTTTCTACAAATTACGTACAGTGCTGTATGACCCTTGTGGGTGTAACACTTAGTTTTGATTGCAATAATACATACTGTTTTATGTATACAGTATATTGCATGTTCGGTGCAGCACATGTACAGTGGTACTAGACTGTAAATGAATTTGTAGTTTTCAAGTTGGTCTAATTAGTAGAAGTATCAACAGATGAATGTTATGCATACTAAATGTTTGATATTTATCAGGAAAATATTTACCACTCGAGCTTTCATTTCCGATGCCTGCATTAGAGGAGCCACTTAGTGTAGTACTGTACTGTACATGAATACAGTGCATGTTAAATGTCACTTAAATCTTAGTTGAAAGTCTTGACTTAATTATATACAGTGCTATGACCCATATTTCTTTAATGCTTGCTCTTATTATTATTATAATAGTCAACAAATTATGGCTCATGAACCTAATATGTATTTTATAAGGCCTTTTCATGAGAAAAATTTATAAATTGGTTTGTGTGTAGTGAAGTTAATGGAATGTATAAGGTCAAAGGATTATATTTAATGCTTCATAATTAGATTTGTGCTGATATAACATAACAATTTATTGATCATACAAATTTTTTTAATAACATATATTTTAATACATTGTACACAGTTCAATATTCTATGATTACATGGTATGCAGTTCTATGATTACATGGTATGCAGTTCTATATTCTATGATTACATGGCATGCAGTTTTATATTCTATGATTACATGATACACAGTTCTATACACAGTGGACCCCCGCCTAACGAACAAAATTCATTCCAGAAGCCTGCTCAAGTGCCATTACCGAACGAATTTACTTCCGTAAGAAATAATGTCACGTAGGTTAGTCTATTTCAGACCCCCAAAAATACACTTCCACAAGCACTTACAACATTATACTTACATAATTGTACGATTTCCGGGGTGTTCGTTAGGCGGGGTCCACTGTACTGTGAAGAAACAAAGAAAGATAAGGATGTTAGATATTTATACGGTCTCTTATTATTACTCGAGGCTCCACAAAGAAAGCGCTGGATCTTGGCCTTGATGACAAAGTGTTTTAAAGTGTTTTTCAAAAAAATATCAAGTCACATACCACCAATGTGGCAAATGACTGACTCATTCAATAATTATTTTGCCAAAGGTGCACTGACATCACAGTACAAATGACCCAATAAAGTGCAACATTCCAACTTCTCCTTCAGAGTGCAGCCTGTGCTTTCCACCTCCATGACACGAATTGACTAACTAGACTCACGAAATCGTAATGACATGATTACAAACAAACCATACCACGAATTGACTAACTGATTTCCCTGAATTCAAGATTTTTGATGTTGCCTTTGCTTAAAGGTACTCTGTGGTCAAGATAATAAAGGCAATACAACAACAGCACATCAGAGCTGCCAGACTTCATTAAGCTTCCATTGTTTTGACATTACAGAAATTACTGTACAATGTCACTGTACCAGATTACCTAATTCAATTATCTTCGTCTATGTTTACAATATTTTATTTTATTTTCATATTAAGTTATCATAGATGATTTCAGATAGAAGATTCATCATGTTGTTAGTCAATTAACATGAAGTGTAAACATCATGTTAATATATACAAAAATTTAAGGTAAATATATTTTCTTGTGTTTTATAACTGATTTTGTCACAATCATTATTTTTTGAAAATAGAAATTATATTCCATTTGTACATTCATACATTAATATAATGTAACCAAAGTTAAGTGTGTTTTTTTTTTACTCTTTGGATGGGTATTTAATTTTTCCAAAGCATTTTTGTGTAAATGCATAAAAATATAGTGACCAGTGAAAGCATCAGTAATGCTAAAACCTTTTAATTTTTTAAGAGGTTCCGTGACCCTGGTAAAGGTCTCTTCATTCAAGGAATCAAAGTTAACCTTCCCTTTCCTTGGCTCAAACCTGATTACAACCCATTTTCCAGGTGCTGCATAACTCATTAGCTACTTCAATGGCCTGATATTTTTTCTGCCTTCTCTCTTATGGTTCCATCTTTACTGCACACACACACAGTACACTGGTTAATTAACTGACTCTGATTTGCTTTATCAACTGTAGCTCCAGTCACCTTGAAATGAAATGAAAATGTTTATTTCCTTGCAAAACTTACAATGTGTGGTTTACATATTATAAAATATTAATTGCGAAGAAGGCCACTAGCATACCTAGGCATTTCGGGCAGACTAATCCTAATTCTTACTCTATTGACTTGAAACTTGCCATGATTGTGACCGAATCTACCTGGAGTTCATTACCTTTGTAACTAGTTCAGCTATCACAACTTTGGGGTCCAGTCCCTAGACCCATTATGTACCTCTGTAATCTTTTGACTACTGCCCACTGGATGGGTATGGGGTGTATAATAAAGATGTTAAACTAACTGACATAGGAAAGGTCCTTCTCTCATCCACCTTAATCTCTCTCACCTCTGCCGTGTAGTGCTGTATGAATTCGGGCAAACATGCCAGACAAACAACATGAGCAGGATGTGAGCTGCATAAAGCATGGATGTAAAATGACTAACAACTTCATCCACTAGAAAAATCTTTCACCCGATGGATGAGCCAATTTTCTCAAAGCTGTAAATTGAGGTGAATTGGTCGTAGTCATCTCTTGAAATGCACGGCATGCTAATGGCTTGCTTTTGTGCCTAGCAATATTTTATTACATGTAAACTACATTACTTGTAATACGTATACTGTAGAAAAGAAAGAAATTATTTGCATCTGTATGTATACCTGGAGAGGGTTTTGGGGATCAACAATGCCCCCATGGCCCAGTCCATGGCCAGGCCTTGTGATAGATCAGGGGTCAATTGGTAATCCCCATTATGCTTTGAAAACTTTTTTAATCCTTGAAGTTACTCTCTTCTTTGGATGAAACCTGATTACCCCAGACACTGCATAACCTCTATGGGTTTAGAGTTTCTCCACGGTTATAAAACAGTTGCTGGTGATAGGCTTTTGGTCTAAAGAACTGGGCTCTAACCTAATTGCCTCCCATTCTCCCAGGCGCTGTTTAACCCCATATAAAAGCTGGACCTACTATGTACTTTTTATTATCCTAGTAGTAGTGAAATAGTCATTACCATGATGTTATCACCACACTATTTTAGTACAGTGGACTCCCGGTGTTCGTAATTAATTCATTCCAGAATGCTGTTCAAGTGCCGTTACCAAACAAATTTGTTCCCATAAGGAATAATGTAAATTAGCTTAGTCCTTTTAGACCCCCAAAAATACACTTACAAAAGCACTTACAAAAATACACTTACATAATTGTTCGAGTTTGGAGCAGTACGAAAACCGGGGGTCAACTATATTACATTAATGGGGAGTGCTAAATATGTTGGGGTCCTGTAGTATACCTGGAGAGTGTTCCAGGGGTCAGTGCTCCCACGGCCCGGTCCATGACCAGGCCTCGTGGTGGATCAGGGCTTGATCAACCAGGCTGTTACTGCTGGCCGCACATAAACTGATGTATAAATCACAGCCCGGCTGGTCGGGTACTTCCCATTACTGAGGTAATGGGAAGTATTTAGATTTAATCCAAGGAAGAAGAGCACATGTCCATTTCCTTAGATCAAGAGCCTGTCGCAACATCAAAGGCCCTCCCTTGAGGGGATTAACCACAATAAAAAAAAATCCATTATGACACCAGGAAAATTTACAATAATAACAGCAGTAAAAAGCCCTGGCTGAACATGAAATCAGGTGGCTGAGTTGGTAGCTGCCTCAACTCGCATCAAGAGACTTGGGTTCAATCCTCAGCATAAGTAAAAATGAACATGTTTCTTTACACCTGCTGCCTCTGCTCACCTAGTGGTCAGATAAGAGATAAATAAGATTTTGTTTGGATTTTTAACCCCTGTCTGTCTTATTTCCATTGGAGTCCTCAATCTTGTCGCCCAGGATGCGACCCACACCAGTCTTCTAACACCTAGGTACCTACTTGCTAGGTGAACAGGACAGCAGGTGTAAGGAAACACATCCAATGTTTTCATCCTGCCGGGAATCGAACCCGGACCTTCAGCGTGTGAAATGAGCCAGGCCACGGGGCCCCCTGGTGTTAGTCAACTATTGTGAGTCACATCCTGGGGAAGGGGATTAAAGGCCCCCAATAGAAATAAGCCAGACAGTCCTTAACAACCTGACTTGTGTTACTAACCATCCTGGAGTATACCTGGAGAGGGTTTCGGGGGTCAACGCCCCCACGGCCCGGTCTGTGACCAGGCCTGCTTAATAATCCCAACAAAATCCTCCTTACAAAAAGACCAAACAAATCCACCCTTTTAATAATAATAAAAATATAATGATTATTGCTATGAACCCTCAAGGGAGGTTCCTTGATGCTGGTGAGCGGCTCTTGATCCAAGGATTTGGACCTGTGCTCTAATTCCTTGAATCAAGTCTTAATACCTTCCATTTCCCCAGGCGCTGCATGACCCCTACAGTTTTAGTGCTTCCTCATGAATGTAATAATAATAATATTGCTACAAAGTATACATGGCAGAGCTGTATGACCCTTGTGGGTTTAGCGACTAGTTATGATTACAATATTGGCGCTCCTCCATGATTATAATATGATCACAATAATATTACGACTAATAAAAACTTCTAGAAAGTCCAAGTTTATGTCCCCCAGGATGCGACCCACACCAGTCGACTAACACCCAGGTACCTACTTACTGCTAGGTGAACATGGACAGCAGGTGTCTTATGAAAACACATCCTAATGTTTGTACCCGTACCGGGGATCGAACCACGGACCCCAGTGTGTGAGCTGTGTGCACCATTGTTTGAGACGTGCACGACTGTATGTATGTATATCATACAACATCCTGGATGCTCCCTGTACTCACCTAGTTGTGGTTGCAGGGGTCGAGTCACAGCTCCTGGCTCCTGTATGTATGTATATCATACAACATCCTGGATGCTCCCTGTACTCACCTAGTTGTGGTTGCAGGGGTCGAGTCACAGCTCCTGGCTCCTGTATGTATGTATATCATACAACATCCTGGATGCTCCCTGTACTCACCTAGTTGTGGTTGCAGGGTCGAGTCACAGCTCCTGGCTCCTGTATGTATGTATATCATACAACATCCTGGATGCTCCCTGTACTCACCTAGTTGTCGTTGCAGGGGTCGAGTCACAGCTCCTGGCTCCTGTATGTATGTATATCATACAACATCCTGGATGCTCCCTGTACTCACCTAGTTGTGGTTGCAGGGGTCGAGTCACAGCTCCTGGCTCCTGTATGTATGTATATCATACAACATCCTGGATGCTCCCTGTACTCACCTAGTTGTGGTTGCAGGGGTCGATTCACAGCTCCTGGCTCCTGTATGTATGTATATCATACAACATCCTGGATGCTCCCTGTACTCACCTAGTTGTGGTTGCAGGGGTCGAGTCACAGCTCCTGGCTCCTGTATGTATGTATATCATACAACATCTTGGATGCTCCCTGTACTCACCTAGTTGTGGTTGCAGGGTCGAGTCACAGCTCCTGGCTCCTGTATGTATGTATATCATACAACATCCTGGATGCTCCCTGTACTCACCTAGTTGTGGTTGCAGGGGTCGAGTCACAGCTCCTGGCTCCTGTATGTATGTATATCATACAATATCCTGGATGCTCCCTGTACTCACCTAGTTGTGGTTGCAGGGGTCGAGTCACAGCTCCTGGCTCCTGTATGTATGTATATCATACAACATCACTAACTCAAACACTGAAATAAAAGATAATATTCCAGAGATATTTGGCAGGGGATTCCTATTAAATTGTCACTAAAAAAGTGTTTAAAATGTCTTCAAAATTGCCTCATTCAGAAGACAATTGGCTGATGTTAATAAATATTTAAAATTTAACTTTATGTTAAATAGTATATGTCTGAAATGTTCAATAGAAATTGATTTTTAAATTTGTTAGTTTAGTTTATCAGTGGTCCAGAAGAATAAATAATTTGATTCAAAAATATTTGAATGAAATTATCATATTGAAGGCTACAAAGCTAAGTAAAATGATGAAATCTTCCTATAAGCAAGACAAACTAATGTAGAAAGTTTGAAGCCAACCAGACAAAGCATTCTCCAGTTATCACATGGAATCCAGTAATTCCAAATATATTAACTATATTAATAAGATGGAAAATTTGCAATTAAACAACCCATGTTTAATATGTACCTTCCTCTAAGATACACAAGCATTGCAGGTTTGAAGAGGATCAGAGAAGTCATTCTCCAGTTAGTGAATGAAAATCAATATCGCAATTTTCTCTGACACGAGCCCTCCTAGGGTGGGGAAGGTGCCAGAGCTAGAGCTTGCTACCACCTGCATCTCACATCATTATTATAATCATGGGGAGCGCTAAACCCGTAGGATTATACATCGCATGTGGGGGGATATGGAAGGTATTCAGGCTCAATTCAGGGAACTGGAGCACAGATCCAATTCCCTAGATCAAGAGCCCCTCACCAGCGTCAAGGAACCTCCCTTGAGGGGTCTGCAGCTCACAAGACTGCCATTCCCACGAGCCTCCCTGCGGGGAGGAAGAGGGCAGACCAGAGAGGCCTAGCTTCTTCCTACGAGCCCCGTGAGGGCGGGGAATGTGGCTAGGCTTGGGAACAGTTGGTTCCAGATGATGAGGAGGTACTTGTACCTCCTCCCATGGCAGACATAGGTCTCAGACACCCAAGACAGGGAGCCAAGGCCGGGTCACCATCTGGAAAAGACCCGGACCGGGAGAGTACCGGCGAATCAAGATTTGTCTGACATAACTGGCACCTAGTGAGCAAAACATACCAATGTTAAAAGTTTGAAACCAACCAGCAGAGACATTCTCCAGCTATTACACTGACACTAACAATTCCAAGTTTTATTTAACAGATTACATTAACAAATTTGCAGCTACAGAACCTGTCACTGACTTGTTTGGGTTATCCTAGGTTCTCTACACATATGCTGCTATGTATGATAATCTATGTAACTGTATTTGTGTATACCTGAATAAACTTACTTACTTACTTATTTAGAGGGTTATACGCTCTGTTTATAACAGCTCTGGTGGCCTGGTGGCTAAAGCTCGCCCTTCACACGGTGAGTGTCTGGGTTCGATTCCCAGCCAGGGTAGAAATATTCGGTGTGTTTCTTTACACCGGTTGTCTATGTTCACCCATCAGTTTAAAATGGGTACCTGGGTGTTAGTGGACTGGTGTGGGTGGCATCCTGGGACAAAACTGACCTAATTTGCGGGAAATGCTCAGCATAACAAGGGGCTTTCAATATAGTAGTATGTCACTGATGTCAGCTATGGTCTGTATACCTTGTACATGTACTGGTAGAAATAAAGATATTATTATCATATTATTATTATCTAGCTAGCAGAAGTAATATTACAACTACCGGAATTATTTATACACAGATGAGGCAATAATGGCAGCTTCAGATTATATCAGCAACTGCCCTACAGATCAGTTGGGTTAATTTTAGCTTAGTTGTACTGACAAAGGTTAATTTAGCAGTGTGGAGGAATTAGTTATGATTGGTAGAGCACAGTAACACAGTGACCACCTCTGTAAACACCAGCCACCATCAACCCGCCCTCGCACTCTGATATATTACTCTATTAAACACCGGACTTGTAATTGGATTAACGCGTGATGCAAGCAATCTGCCAGGTAGCCAATTACGTAATAGCCAGAAGGTAATTGTTAGGTTAGTGACGCAGTGGTGGGATCATCCTGACGTCTGACTCCTGCTAAGTTACCTTCATTGTTCACTACCAAGCCATCAATTATCTTCTCTCACTCTGTTTCATTAGTAGCTAAATTGATTTATCCCGTAGGCCTTGAATTAATACTATGTACTACTACTACTAATAATAATAACAATAATAATAATAGTCTACACTCATCTTACATTACGTTTGGCTAAGCTTGATTTTAGCTAATTAATTTTCATTGAAGTTGCAATAATTACATTAAAAAAACTTAAGCTTGTTTCTTTATATGATTGACATATGTAAGTTTTAAAATTATATATGAAAAAAATATTTAGATGCATGTTAAAAAAAATATTAACATAGATGTAAGGAACTTGAATAATAATAATAATAATAATAATAATAATAATAATAATAATAATAATAATAATAATAATAAATGAGAAAGGGCGGTCGATCATGCCTGAATAAGTAGTTAGACTGTTGGGTTTAGTCCTGACTCTTTCTCTTCTTCTTCAGTTCTTCCTCTCACCTGCTATTCTTCTTCTGTCCCCACTTCCCCCTCGCCCCTAGTGGGTCCTTACCTGAGAGTCTTAACTGAACTGAACTGATCATGCCCAGCCCTTCTAGGGCAGGGTAGGTGCCAAGGCTGGAGCTTGCTACCATCTGCGGCTCGCAAGCCTGCCCTTCCTGTCAGCCTCCTTGGGGCGGGGAAGGTGGCAGACCAGAGAGGCCTAGCATCTATCTACCACCTGCCTCGTACTGGTGGGGAATGTGGCTAGGCCTGCGGCCAGTTGGTCCCAGAAGATGAGGAGGTCCTTGTACCTCCTCCCATGGGAGACATAGGTCTCACGACACTCCCAAGCCAGGGAGCCAAGGCCGGGCCACCATCTGGAAAAGACACGGGCCGGGAGAATCAAGAACAACAACAATAATAATAATAATAATAAATTAATATTACCAGAAGGGGTTTACCCCACAAACGGTTGGGTTTAATCCTGACTCTCTTCCACTTCAGTTCTTCCTCTCACTGGCTATTCTTCGTCTGTCCCCACTTTCCCCTCGCCCCTAGTGGGTCCTTGAATGAATATTACCAGTTTACTATAAAAAAAGATAAGGTTGGGTTTAGTCCTGACTCTTTTTCTTCGACTGCAGACCTTCCTCTCACCAGCTATTCTTCGTCTGTCACCCCTCGCCCCTAGTGGGTCTTTACCTGTAAGTCCCTGAACTGAACTGAAATTAATATTTTAGAGAGCTATCACCATGCCCAGCCCTTCTAGGGTAGGTGCCAAAGCTGGTGCTTGCTACCATCTGCAGCTCGCAAGACTGCCCTTCCCATCAGCCTCCCTGGGGCGGGGAAGATGGCAGACCAGAGAGGCCTAGCTTCTCCCTACGAGCCCCATGCAGATGGGGAATGTGGCTAGGCCTGGGTACAGTTGGTCCCACTGATGAGGGGGTACTTGTACCTCCTCTCATGGGAGACATAGGTCTCAGATACTCCCACGACAGGGAGCCGGAGCCGGGTCGCCATCTGGAATAAACCTGGGCCGGGAGAATTTCCGGCGAATCAACACCTCCTCCTCCTAGAAGAAAACACATCGGAGAGAGCAGGCACCATGCCCAGCCCTTCTAGGGCAGGGTAGGTGCCTGAGCTAGAGCTTGCTACTATATGCAGCTCACAAGACTGCCATTCACATTAGCCCCCCTGAGGCGGCAAAGATGGCAGTCCAGAGAGGCCTAGCTTCTCTTAACGAGCCCCGTGAGGGCGGGGAATGTGGCTAGGCCTGGGGACAGTTGGTCGCAACGATGAGGAGGTACTTGTACCTCCTCCCATGGCAGACATTAGTCTGAGATACTCCCGAGGAGCCAAGGCCGGGCCACCACTTGGAAAAGGCTCGGGCCGGTGAGTACCAGCGAATCAAGAAGAAGAAAACTGAATTATAGATGAGGGAGAGCCACCATACCCAGACCTAAGGCGGGGTAGGAACCGGAGCATGCTACCATCTGCGGCTCCCAAAACTGCCATTCCCATGGGCCCTCTGGAGTGTGGACAATGGCAAATAAGGGGCCAAGCTTCTCCCTACGAGCCCCGTGAGGGCGGGGAACATGGCTAGGCCTGGGGACAGTTAGTCCCAGACGATGAGGAGGTACTTGTACCTCCTCCCATGGCAGACATAGGTCTCGGACACTCCCAAGTTCGGGTCACCATCTGGAAAAGACCCGGACCGGGAGAGTAAAGGCGAATCAACAACAACAAATTTAATTATAATTTTTAAAATGGAGAGGTAAGCTATTGGAAGGCCTCGGTCAGATGACCAAAAGCTCCAGCTGTGGGTCATATGACTAAGACTGGCGTCAGGAAACACTTGTCCTGTTTCTAATAACTCATTACAGTTGTGACTGGGTGTCGACGTGTGAATGGCTCCTTTGTAATTTGTTCATGATTGTAACGATGTATAGAAGTGTAAATGATTCATTACCTTTGTAACTTGGTCATGATTGTGACCAGATCTACCTGGAGTTCATTACCTTTGTACCTTATTCAACTATCAAAACATTGCGGCCCAGTCCCTGGACCCATTATGTACCTTTGTAATGTTGAGGTACAGTCCCTGGACCCATTATGTACCTCTGTTATGTTGAGGTACAGTCCATGGACCCATTATGTACCTTTGTAATCCTTTGACTACCATCCACAGGATGGGTATGGGCTACACAATGAAGATATTAAACTAATACTGTTTCCAGACAAACCTTAATTATCCTTCAATAAGAATGTATATGTGTATAATATAAATTAGCTGAAAGATCAGTTTAATTCCAGTTGATCTTAAAATACGTATTTTTTACTGATGTTCAGGTGACAAGGAACCTTAATGTCCTCATGTACGCTTGACACCTAATTAACCAACTATTTGAATGTATTTTATGGGGTTCAGAGAATAAAATGTATATGATAAATTTATACATATTTTACAGCTATACATATAAATTTATACAGTGGTTCTGAGATCACACATGTTTTAGGTATACGACAATGATACATTGTAATACAACAAATTCAGATAATGTGATATTGTTGATTAGTTAGTTGAGTTTAGAGGTCACAGGTCACTTGTGACTTGAATCCAAAATTATGTAGATATTGATATTACATTAAACTGATATATATATTCCTCCATAAGTACATACATTACTTCTTTCAATGCATATATAACAAGAGAAATATACTGGTTAGAATATATTGAGATTGTGTATTTTGGTCAGGTAAGGTTTGTCAGGAAACAGCACAAGTGTTTCCTGACGCTGGTCTTCAGGTTAGGTTAGGTAAGGTTTGTCAGGAAACAGGACAAGTGTTTCCTGACGCTGGTCTTCAGGTTAGGTTAGGTAAGGTTTGTCAGGAAACAGCACAAGTGTTTCCTGACGCTGGTCTTCAGGTTAGGTTAGGTAAGGTTTGTCAGGAAACAGGACAAGTGTTTCCTGACGCTGGTCTTCAGGTAAGGTTTGTCAGGAAACAGGAAAAGTGTTTCCTGACGCTGGTCTTCAGGTTAGGTTAGGTAAGGTTTGTCAGGAAACAGAACAAGTGTTTCCTGACGCTGGTCTTCAGGTTAGGTTAGGTAAGGTTTGTCAGGAAACAGGACAAGTGTTTCCTGACGCTGGTCTTCAGGTTAGGTTAGGTAAGGTTTGTCAGGACACAGGACAAGTGTTTCCTGACGCTGGTCTTCAGGTTAGGTTAGGTAAGGTTTGTCAGGAAACAGAACAAATGTTTCCTGACGCTGGTCTTCAGGTTAGGTTAGGTAAGGTTTGTCAGGAAAGAGCACAAGTGTTTCCTGACGCTGGTCTTAGTCTTATGGTGACCCACAGTTGGAGCTTTTGGTCATCTGACCGAGGCCTTTCACTGGCTTACCACTCCACTTTAAAAATTAATATTAATTCATATTATTGTATTTTTTTCCATTGAGATCCTCAAGAAAGAAAACGGGGGACAGAATATCAACTAGTGGGACCCTCACTACCCAGAGCCAGTCTCCTCAGACACAGAACATCAACATTAGCAACATAGACTAACCTTGCAAGCATAACAGTGAGGAACCTGGGCAGAGATTTGTCTAAATAATGCTCTACCTCGTGTGTGTGACTAGAGTACGTAGCGCCAGTGTGCAACCTACAAGTGAAACTCAGTTAAATGTAATGGAGTACAAAGTTTAACATGAGAGAGTACATATCAATACATCAACACTGGTTGCTGAGTTGAGGACAATAAGTTATATGGAAGGGTAGCGATAGATGTTATGTCACTATAGGAACGAAAGGGGATATGACCACGACATAAAAAATACTTCTGGGTATAGAGAGGGACAGACTCATTAAGAAACACAGCCACAGACCATAATGGGCCACAGACGTGGTAGAATAAGAAATATAGCGAAGAATAACGTAGTTGAAATTGATCCATTTATACAGGGGATCAGATGAAATGGCTATTTCATCTCAGCCATAAAGAGAGCTAGAGCTCAACCCCCGCAAACTCACATAAATACCTGAATATATATACAAATGCACACATACACATACAGTATATATATACTCATACACATCAACACAGAGGCGCAACAAAATTCAATTAGAACTATAAAAACAAATTAGTACAAGACATAATTAGTAATATAAAAAAAACACAGGAAAAAGTTAATTAGTTTGGAGGGAGTAACAGTTCCATAAAAGAAAACGTAGAAGTTAACACCAGGATTATAATATTAATCAGAGGAAAGAAAACGGGAGCAACATGACCACACTGACATGAGACATGTCACATAACATGACTTTGTATCATCATGACGACGTGATAATATCATCACAACCAGTTACGATAACATTCATAGAAAACGGGTTTATGTCATAATCATAGAAAATGGGACAATAACATCAAAGAAAATGAGATAAGATAAAATTAATTATAATTGAAAATGGGATAATATCAGAAAAATTGAGATAATATCAGAAAAAATGAATTAATATCAGAGAATTTGGGATAATATCATCGTACACAACGAGGGTCAATATTTACTTCAGTTAATCCGATAATTCGCGTTATTATGTAAATTCTAGAACAATAAACAAGTTGTGTGATAGAGACATTATATATTGTACCTATGGGAAGAAATATTTTTTATAATGCCACTAAAAAAAAAGAACAGAAATCTAACTTCACTTATGGTAACTTACCCAGATTTTTGAGTTCAGTACCAAGTTAGGTTAGTATTTTTCCCCATAAGCCAAAAATATATCTGTTTATATTTATAGCATAACTCATTCAGTTATATATATATATATATATATATATATATATATATATATATATATATATATATATATATATATATATATATATATATATATATATATATATATATATATATATATATATATATATATATATATATATATATATATATATATATATATATATATATATATATACAAGATTATTTAGGAGAAAATAAGAAATATATTTTAAGTTTGTTAAAGCGGCTGGCTGGAGTAATGTAGGCGGGACTAGTGACGTCACTAGAGCACTAAATACGACTCACATAAACGAGATTTGTCTCACGATATCATCAAATTTTCTGGGATTTTAATCGTAAAATTCGCGATAGATGTAATAAATGTAATTTAGAAGCTCATTTCTTTTTTAGCCGCGTCGCATCGTGGCGTTAAGAAGGAAGAGCCAAGAGTTTTAAAAATGTATAATACATGATGAGGGCGTTGCGTCTCAATGTTGATCAACAATGGCGCCGTTGCCATGGCAACTCTGACGCGCTGGGCACTTTATCTACTTATGACTATAAGCTGCCGAAAATTATTATTATTATTATTATTATTATTATTATTATTATTATTATTATTATTATTATTATTATTATTATTATTATTATTATTATTATTATTATATTTCTTTTTGTTATTAAATCATTATTAACTAAATTTATTTTTAATGCATCTCTATGTTTATATATTTCAATATTTAATTCTAAACACGATATATAGTTTATAGGTGACCCAGCAGCGTACAAATTGTATATATCTTGATTATTATATAACTTTTGATGTACATGTCAGTGTCGAGTACATGTACACTTGGGAGAGGTGTATGTGGTAGTCTTGAAACCTTAATTACCCATTAAGTCAGTATGGTTTTTGAGTCAGCTCTGTGTGATGTATGACTCGACCCCTGCAACCACGTATAGGTGAGTACACACACACACACACACACACACACATTTTTAAGAAAGGAGACAGACACGAGGCACTAAACTACAGACCAGTGTCACTGACATATATAGTATGCAAGGTCATGGAGAATTATCAGGAGAAGAGTGGTGGAGCGCCTGGAACGGAACAAGATTATAAACGACAACCAACACGGATTTATGAAAGGCAAATCCTATGTCACAAACCTACTGGAATTTTATGACAAGGTAACAAAAGTAAGACACGAGAGAGAGAGAGGGGAGTGGGTTGATTGCATTTTCTTGGACTGCAAGAAGGTCTTCGACACAGTTCCTGACAAGAGGTTAGTGCAGAAGCTAGAAGATCAGGCACGTATAACAGGAAGGGCACTGCAATGGATCAGAGAATACCTCACAGGGAGGCAACAACGAGTCATGGTACGTGATGACGTATCACAGTAGGCGCCTGTGACGAGCGGGGTCCAAAAGGGGTCAGTCCTATTACCAGTGCTATTTTTGGTATATGTGAATGACATGATGAAAGGGATAGACTCAGAAGTGTGAAGTTAATGAGGAGAATTAAATCAGATGAGGATCAGGCAGGACTACAAAGAGACCAGGACAGGCTAGACGCGTGGTCCAGCAACTGGCTTCTCGAATTTAACCCCACTAAATGCAAAGTCATGAAGATCGGGGAAGGGCAAAGAAGACCGCAGACAGAGTATAGGCTAGGTGGCCAAAGACTGCAAACCTCACACAAGTAAAAAGATCTTGGGGTGAGTATAACACCGAGCACGTCTCCGGAAGCACACATCAACCAGATAACTGCTACAGCATATGGGCGCCTGGCAAACCTGAGAATAGCGTTCCGATACCTCAGTAAGGAATCGTTCAAGACACTGTACACCGTGTACGCCAGGCCCATACTAGAGTATGCAGCACCAGTTTGGAACCCACACCTGGTCAAGGACGTCAATAAATTAGAGAAAGTGCAAAGGTTTGCAACAAGACTAGTCCCAGAGCTAAGGGGATTGTCCTACGAAGAAAGGTTAAGGGAAATCGGCCCGACGACACTGGAGGATAGGAGGGTTAGGGGAGACATGATAACGACATATAAAATACTGCGAGGAATAGATAAGGTGGACAGAGACAAGATGTTCCAGAGAGGGGACACAGAAACAAGAGGTCACAATTGGAAGTTGAAGACTTAGATGAGTCAAAGAGATGTTAGGAAGTATTTCTTCAGCCATAGAGTTGTCAGGAAGTGGAATAGTCTAGCAAGTGATGTAGTGGAGGCAGGAACCATACATAGTTTTAAGACGAGGTATGCTAAAGCTCATGGAACAGGGAGAGAGTGGACCTAGTAGCGACCAGTGAAGAGGCGGGGGCCAGGAACTGTGAATCGACCCCTGCAACCACAGTTAAGTGAGTACACACACACAGTGTTCATGCAGATTCTCTATGTTTCTTGACGTTAGTCTCCCATCTTATCCATTGTTCTCACCTCATCGCTGCAACTTTTCCATGGCAGTCCCTCACCCCGAATGACCCACAAGGTCACTGCTTCAATTCCCCGTGTTGCTGCTGCTGCTGCTGCTTCTTGTAAACATTAAGAAAAAAGTTGAACTCTGCCTCCAGGAAGGACAATGCTCACCTGCCAACAGTCAAGGAACAACATGCTGGGGATTGTCTATTGACTGTTGCTAGCTACTCCTTGGGTAATCACCTGGTCCCTCAGACCATTGTTAGCAGTGTATCTGCAGTGCTGCATCGCCAGACCAATTTGGTCTCCAGGGTATTATCTGAGGCAGGTCTGAGCGTGAGGGATGAGGAGTAGTAGAGGTCAATACTATCATTAAGTTGATTAATTAGACACATGTGCGACACCTGGGTATCTTTACTGAGAAAACGTTTCATCACAGAGTGGCTTCATCAGTCCTATACAAGAAGAATGGTGAAGATCAGGAGTCTGAGGTAATCAGTCCCTCAGCCTGGAGTCGATGTGATCAGCTCATCAGTCTTTTCAAGACTGATGCATACATAGATACATATATAGAAACACGTGAACAGCAATAAGGAGTCACACCTGGAAGTTGAAGACTCAGATAAGTCACAGGGATGTTAGGAAGTATTTCTTTAGCCATAGAGTTGTTAGGAAGTGAAATAGTCTGTAGAGTGATGGAGGCAGAATCCATACATAGCTTTAAGAAGAGGTATGATAAATCTCATGGAGCAGGGGGACAGTGACCTAGTAGCGACCAGTGAAGAGGCGGGCCAGGAGCTATGACTCGACCCCTGTAACTACAATCATACATATACGCATACATCCGTCTCTGTATATAGTTATACATACAGAATAATAATGTTTTAGTGCAGGTGTCAAGGTAAATCAGACTTAGTGGCGGGGATGAATAATGATCAATTTACTGTGATACAAGACACTGTTCAGCTGGGCTCCCCCCCCCCAATTATTATCGTCGTGGGTAACCGCTAAACCTGTATGGGTCATACAGCGCCTACTGGCAGGTAGTTAGCTCTGATCCGTGGAAGAAGAGGCTTCCGGTGACTCCACTTTCCCCTCCCGGTGACTTCACTTCCCCCTCCCGGTGATTCCACTTCCCCCTCTCGGTGATTCCACTTCCCCCTCTCGGTGATTCCACTTCCCCCTCCTGGTGATTCCACTTTCCCCTCCCGGTGACTCCACTTCCCCCTCCCGGTGATTCCACTTCCCCCTACCGGTGATTCCACTTCCCCCTAATGGTGATTCCACTTCTCCCTCCCGGTGATTCCACTTCCCCCTACCGGTGATTCCACTTCTCCCTCCCGGTGATTCCACTTCCCCCTCCTGGTGATTCCACTTCCCCCTACCGGTGATTCCACTTCCCCCTCCCGGTGATTCCACTTCCCCCTCCTGGTGATTCCACTTCCCCCTACCGGTGATTCCACTTCCCCCTCCCGGTGATTCCACTTCCCCCTCCTGGTGATTCCACTTCCCCTCCCAGTGACTCCACTTCCCCCTCCTGGTGATTCCACTTCCCCCTCCCGGTGATTCCACTTCTCCCTCCTTGTGATTCCACTTCCCCTCCTGGTGATTCCACTTCTCCCGGTGATTCCACTTCCCCCTCCTGGTGATTCCACTTCCCCCTCCCGGTGATTCCACTTCTCCCTCCTTGTGATTCCACTTCCCCCTCCTGGTGATTCCACTTCTCCCTCCCGGTGATTCCACTTCCCCTCCTGGTGATT
>WNWK01003057.1:102500-120000 GCA_009830355.1 Cherax destructor
CTGGAACATACACCACTCTGTGTATATATACACTGGAACATACACCACTCTGTGTATATATACACTGGAACATACACTACTCTGTGTATATATACACTGGAACAAACACCACTCTGTGTATATATATACACTGGAACATACACAACTCTGTGTATATATACACTGGAACATACACCACTCTGTGTATATATATACACTGGAACATACACAACTCTGTGTATATATACACTGGAACATACACAACTCTGTGTATATATACACTGGAACATACACAACTCTGTGTATATATACACTGGAACATACACCACTCAGCGTGTGAGAAATTACTTGCATGAGATTTACAGGGTATTACCTAAATTGTTACATGTAAGTAATTAGGGTGAGGTAAGTGGGACTTAGTCACAGTAGGTCACGGAACTGTCACTCCTTCGATGCCCACATCTTCACCACTCTCACAAAAAAGCTAGACCTGACATTAAATTAATAATTACCATATTAAATATTAATACCAATAATGGTGAATTATAAAATAATGTTGACTGGGTACGCAGAATATAATTATTGTACAAGACATGTAATAAAGTAGTTTCTTTTAGACAAGGAATTTGTATTACCACTTACCATTTAATTACTGTAGTTGGATCACACTACACATCACCTCTACCTAACATTAGAAAACATTAATGCAGATAAGACTTCAAATGAAGGATAATGGGTGCATCTTCCCTGTGGAGTGATGGCGTAGTCTCCTCCCTGTGTGAGTGATGGCGTAGTCTCCTCCCTGTGTGAGTGATGGCGTAGTCTCCTCCCTGTGTGAGTGATGGCATAGTCTCCTCCCTGTGTGAGTGATGGCATAGTCTCCTCCCTGTGTGAGTGATGGCGTAGTCTCCTCCCTGTGTGAGTGATGGCATAGTCTCCTCCCTGTGTGAGTGATGGCGTAGTCTCCTCCCTGTGTAAATGATGGCATAGTTTCCTTATTTCCACGATCCACACATAATTCTGGAGGTGTCGAAAATTTCCCGTCCCAATTATTCAGCAGGGGGACATTAACATGGGTTCCTATTACAAATTCAGGCCGAAACACACAATTATGGCCTCAGTGACACTGGATTTCTCGCCGCCACTAACCAACCAATATTCACACATTAATTCACTATGGCGTCCTCTCTCCTGTATCACTCCGCGGCCGCTGCACATCCTCCTTCACACAAAATTTCTGGAAGGGTCAAATCACTTTTTAATATGAAATTATTATATTATTCAAATTTACACATGCTAAATTTAGGAAAATTATAAAAAAAAATTCCACACGGTGTATATACAATGAGACATACACGACTCAGTGTATATATATATCACACAACCTGCATACACACACAGTATACCAAACAACATTTCCTTGCAAAACAAGTAACAAACATGTTGATATAACTTCCCATTTTCTTTATGAACCAGGATAGGGAGGGAGGGGTGACTAAAGATTTTCCTGTCTCTGGCGGTGTCAGCTAGAAGCATTCAGGCAGGCTGGATACATTCTCCGTGTTGTGGCCACTATTCTCCGTGCTCGCTTTGAAAAAAGGAGTCAACAAGGCTTTTTTTAATACCACCTTGGCCCGACGTTGGTCCTGAATAGGCCAGAATCGACCCTTAGGCACCAATGGCAGCCTGCAGATCCCAGCTCCTCCTAGCAACAGTGGGAGAACGTTCATCTCACAACAGAAAGTACCCGGGTCGAACCATGGGTGGTGGTGGGTCATCCACTGCTGGATAACACAGACCAGAGCGAGGATGGCTACAATTCCCATGGTCAAGAGCCCATTCCCGACATCAAGGCACCCCAGTTAAAGAGAAGACCTAGATATTTTTGAAGGCCAGCATGACCAGGAGATGTGACTCAACCTCCTGCACACACACACACACACAACAGTTGTATACACGGTTGAGCAATTAAACACATATTGTTTTAATGACAGTTGATCCCAACGCAAGAGTCGCTCTTTCTTTAAACATAGTATGTCCTTAACAATGACTTAAGTAAGCAAGAAGGGCAGGACACGTACAGGACATGTCCAGGGAACGTTCAGGACTCGTTTGTTCCACCCTCTGGAAAAGGACACAATAAATATGAAGTATATATTGCTTTTTTTATTTAATATTATATTACTGATGTTTTCATTAATAGCTGAAACGAAAATTCAATGCTTTATATTATTATTTGACTTATGTTATTAGGTTATGTGGGTAGGCTGTAACAACTGCACCTCGCATTGCGCTTGTTGATGGAGAGATTTGCAGCTGGTGTGAAGATCAAGCTGGTTCAAGTAAGTTGGTACCAGTAAGCTGGTACTAGCAAGCTGGTACAAGTAAGCTGGTACTAGTTATCCAACGATATATCTGGTGGTACCTCTCCCTTTCGTCAGTTACTTCTCGTAGAGGAGACAGCTCCATTTCTGCTCTATCTAGGGGAACGCTATTCCCCTCAACTCATGTTATTTAGACTGTTTTTAATAGAGTATGTCTTCTATGGTGAGCCGGGACATGCATCTTGTATCTCTGTGCAACTCTGTTCAACAGAACATTATTTACACTTGGTGATATTTGACATTATCAGAGGTTGTGTCGTGAGCAGTGGCGGCCCGTGTATAGGCACTGTGGAACTGCAGCACCCCCTATTTTCACTGGATATTATTGATAACATTCAATATATGGAGTGAAAATAGGGGGTGCTGCAGTTCCACAGTGCCTATACACGAGCCACCACTGGTCCCTAGTTCAACTCTCGGCCTACATTTGTTCTGGCATCTACGCACTGTCGTAGTCGGGAAATTGGAATACCCGAACTCAGTTTCACTAATAAGGAAGTTGGAGATGTGTTGCAGGTCCAGGTTAGGGTCGTTATGGTCTCCTTGATTCCTTGCCTGACGCTGTGCTGTTCACTGCTGCTTGCAGCATTATTGCTGTTTGGCGAATGGGCCGTCATACTGTTCAAGCAAGCTGTTGGATTAACTCGATGGTCCAGAAGTTAGCTTATCTAGTCAGTCACGTTGTAAGTCTAAGCTGAGTCAATCCTAGCATATACTGAGCACTTACACAAACACACACACTTGTACTCATGAGTACATCTCATACCAACGTACCAGACGGTACGTAGTATAGTATCTTGTCAAATGTGCCCATAACACCATATGATTATAAGTACAGAATAACTATAAGTATACTAAGTTATACTCCAAGAGCCGTGTAGGCCCTTATCCCCATAATTATTGAAACTACGTTAACTATAACTGTTACACCCTCCACACCCTTGTTATTAAAGATCTCAGTTTTCATTTGATTGTTTTTTATTAATTCATTTGCGATCCAAAAGCGTTATTGAGAAGTCACATAATTTAAGAGAATAACCGGACTAGAATACACTCAGACAAACTGTAAGGGAGTCAGAAACAGGTGAGATACTTGAGGGGGTCAGGAGGTTGATCTGGTATCCTCTGCAGATGTCTCCACTTAATACATGTTGATGACGGGTTGGTGACAGGTTGATGACGGGTTGGTGACAGGTTGATGACGGGTTGGTGACAGGTTGATGACAGGTTGGTGACAGGTTGATGACAGGTTGGTGACAGGTTGATGACGGGTTGATGAGACAGGAGTAGTGAGGCAGCAATGATGGGATGACTGACTTTGACCAAGATAGTGTTGAAACCGCTATTGTTGTTGTTGCTTCTGTCTTGAAGATTTATCAGGTCACTCAGCTGAGAGTACCTTCAACTACCCTCCCTCCCTCCCTCCTTCCCTCCCTCCCTCCTCCCTCCTTCCCTCCCTCCCTCCCTCCATCTTACCAATGATAGCTATCACCTTCACAACAACCTAAACACCAAACTCTAATGTCATCTCCCGTCCACTAAACACCCTCCCCCCCGCCCCCCAACAACTAACCCACCAACCAACACCCCCCGTCCACCCCCACCCATAACCTCCCGCCGGTTAACGCCGCCCACCCCACCCCCACCACACGCATGCCACCCGCCCGAAATCTTAATCCACCACCCACGTGCCACCCCCTCCCTCACCCCCACCATCGTAGCTCAGATGATACTATATAAGACCAGGTGATGGTGGTGTGGTAGCACTCTCCCCCACGGTGTTGGAGACACCAGGCAGGTGGTGTGGTAGAATTCTCCCTCACTGTGTTGGAGACATCAGGCAGGTGGTGGTGGTGATGGTGTGGCAGCACTCTCCCCCACTGTGTTGGAGACACCAGGCACGTGGTGGTGGTGTGGTAGCACCCTCCCCCACTGTGTTGGAGACACCAGGCAGGTGGTGGTCGTGTGGTAGCACTCTCCCCCACTGTGTTGGAGACATCAGGCAGGTGGTGGTGATAGTGTGGCAGCACTCTCCCCCACTGTGTTGGAGACACCAGGCACGTGGTGGGGGTGTGGTAGCACCCTCCCCCACTGTGTTGGAGACACCAGGCAGGTGGTGGTCGTGTGGTAGCACTCTCCCCCACTGTGTTGGAGACATCAGGCAGGTGGTGGTGGTGTGGCAGCACTCTCCCCCACTTTGTTGGAGACACCAGGCAGGTGGTGGTGGTGGTGTGGTAGCACTCTCCCCCACGGTGTTGGAGACACCAGGCAGGTGGTGGTGGTGTGGTAGCACTCTCCACCACTGTGTTGGAGACCCCAGGCAGGTGGTGGTGGTGTGGTAGCACTCTCCTCCACTGTGTTGGAGATACCAGGCAGGTGGTGGTGGTGTGGTAGCACTCTCCCCCACTGTGCTGGAGACCCCAGGCAGGTGGTGGTGGTGTGGTAGCACTCTCCTCCACTGTGTTGGAGATACCAGGCAGGTGGTGGTGGTGTGGTAGCACTCTCCCTCACGGTGTTGGAGACACCAGGCAGGTGGTGGTGGTGTGGTAGCACTCTCCTCCACTGTGTTGGAGACACCAGGCAGGTGGTGGTGGTGTGGTAGCACTCTCCCTCACGGTGTTGGAGACACCAGGCAGGTGGTGGTGGTGTGGTAGCACTCTCCTCACTGTGCTGGAGCACCAGGCAGGTGGTGGTGGTGTGGTAGCACTCTCCCCACTGTGCTGGGACACCAGGCAGGTGGTGGTGATAGTGTGGCAGCACTCTCCCCACTGTGTTGGAGACACCAGGCAGTGGTGGGGTGTGGTAGCACCTCCCCACTGTGTTGGAGACACCAGGCAGGTGGTGGTCGTGTGGTAGCACTCTCCCCACTGTGTTGGAGACATCAGGCAGGTGGTGGTGATGTGTGGCAGCACTCTCCCCACTGTGTTGGAGACACCAGGCACGTGGTGGGGTGTGTAGCACCCTCCCCACTGTGTTGGAGACACCAGGCAGGTGGTGGTGGTGTGGTAGCACTCTCCCCACTGTGTTGGAGACACCAGGCACGTGGTGGGGTGTGGAGCACCTCCACTGTGTTGGAGACACCAGGCAGGTGGTGGTGGTGTGGTAGCACTTTCCACCACTGTGTTGGAGACACCAGCCAGGTGGTGGTGGTGATGGTGTGGCAGCACTCTCCCCCACTGTGTTGGAGACACCAGGCAGGTGGTGGTGGTGTGGCACCCTCCCCACTGTGTTGGAGACACCAGCCAGGTGGTGGTGATGGTGTGGTAGCACTCTCCCCCACTGTGTTGGAGACACCAGCCAGGTGGTGGTGGTATGGTAGCACTTTCCCCCACTGTGTTGGAGACACCAGGCAGGTGGTGGTGGTGATGGTGTGGCAGCACTCTCCCCCACTGTGTTGGAGACACCAGGCAGGTGGTGGTGGTGTGGCAGCACCCTCCCCCACTGTGTTGGAGACACCAGGCAGGTGGTGGTGATGGTGTGGTAGCACTCTCCACCACTGTGTTGGAGACATCAGGAAGGTGGTGGTGGTGTCAGTGGAGGTGTGAGCCAGGTGATGATGGTGTCAGCTCAGGTGTGAGCCAGGTGGTGGTGGTGTCAGCTCAGATGTGAGCCAGGTAGTGGTGGCGTCAACTCAGGTGTGAGCAGGGTGGTGTTAGTGGTGTCAGAGCAGGTGTGAGCCAGGTGGTGGTGGTGGTGTCAGCGCAGGTGTGAGCCAGGTGGTGGTGGTGGTGTCAGCGCAGATGTGAGCCAGGTGGTGGTGGTGGTTGTGGTGTCAGCGCAGGTGTGAGCCAGGTGGTGGCGGTGGTGTCAGCTCAGTGTTGTCAGGGCCGTGAGAGTGGCGGTGTTGCGCGGTTTTTTACTCCGGTCTTGACTGACACTTTCATACTACCACCATCCTCTATCCTCTATCCTCCCTACTACTGCTGACACTGGCCCCTATCCACCCTACAACTGCTGACACTCCCAGCTATCCACCCTACTGCTGACACTCCCAGCTATCCACCCTACTGCTGACATTCCCAGCTATCCACCCTACTGCTGACACTCCCAGCTATCCACCCTACTGCTGACACTGGAAGCTATCCACCCTACTGCTGACACTGGCAGCTATCCACCCTACTGCTGACACTCCCAGCTATCCACCCTACTGCTGACACTCCCAGCTATCCACCCTACTGCTGACATTCCCAGCTATCCACCCTACTGCTGCTGACAGTGCCTCTCACTTCAGCAGTGCCATCCTACTACTGCTGACACTGGCATCTATCCACCTTACTACTGACACTCCCAGCTATCCATCCTACTGCTGACACTCACAGCTATCCACCCTACTGCTGCTGACAGTGGCACTCACATCAGCAGTGCCACCCTCAGGTGGTGATGGTCGGCCCAGCCCACCCGCAAGGCCGCCCACAATGGGCACTACTCTACGCCCACACTGCAGTGGTGCCAGTCGTCAGGCTGGAGAATGTGTTGTCACTTGTGCCACGGTGAGTCAGTAGTTCCTGGCACTGACCATGTCAACAGATCCTGGCATTGACCATATCAACAGTGCGTGGCACTGACCTTGTCAACAGTGCCTGGCACTAACCATGTCAACAGTGCCTGGCACTGATCATGTCAGAAGCGCCTGGCACTAACCATCTCAGCAGTGCCTGGTACTAGGCATGTCAACTGTTCCTGGCACTTACCATGTCAACAGTGCCTGGCACTGACCATCCCTGCAGTGCCTGGCACTGACCATCTCAGCAGTGCCTGACACTGACCATGTCAACAGTGCCCAGCACTGACCATCCCTGCAGTGTCTGGCACTGACCATCCCAGCAGTGCCTGGCACTGACCATCCCTGCAGTGTCTGGCACTGACCATGTCAACAGTGCCTGGCACTGACCATCCCAGCAGTGCCCAGCACTGACCATCCCAGCAGTGCCCAGCACTGACCATCCCAGCAGTGCCTGGCACTGAAAATCCCAGCAGTACTTGGCACTGCCCATCCCAGCAGTGCCTTGCATTCAGATACCCTCCCCCGACACTTATATTGCGTCCTGTGTGTTGCGTTAAGTTGCGTATTGTGCGTTGCGTTGATCTGCGTCGTGTTGCTTGGAACACTCTCTCTCTCTCTCTCTCTCTCTCTCTCTCTCTCTCTCTCTCTCTCTCTCTCTCTCCACTACAGCGTAGAGTTCCATCCAGGTGTGGTGTTGACCAGGTGTGGTGTTGACCAGGTGTGGTATTGAGCAGGTGTGGTGTTGACCAGGTGTGGTGTTGAGCAGGTGTGGTGTTGACCAGGTGTGGTGTTGAGCAGGTGTGGTGTTGACCAGGTGTGGTATTGAGCAGGTGTCGTGTTGAGCAGGTGTGGTGTTGACCAGGTGTGGTGTTGACCAGGTGTGGTGTTGAACATGTGTGGTGTTGACCAGGTGTGGTGTTGAACATGTGTGGTGTTGACCAGGTGTGGTGTTGACCAGGTGTGATGTTGACCAGGTGTGGTGTTGACCATGTGTTGTGGTGACCAGGTGTGGTGTTGACCAGGTGTGGTGTTGAGCAGGTGTGGTGTTGACCAGGTGTGGTGTTGAGCAGGTGTGGTGTTGACCAGGTGTGGTGTTGAGCAGGTGTGGTGTTGAGCAGGTGTGGTGTTGACCAGGTGTGGTGTTGACCAGGTGTGGTGTTGAACATGTGTAGTGTTGACCAGGTGTGGTGTTGAACAGGTGTGGTGTTGACCAGGTGTGGTGTTGACCAGGTGTGATGTTGACCAGGTGTGGTGTTGACCATGTGTTGTGTTGACCAGGTGTGGTGTTGACCAGGTGTGGTGTTGACCAGGTGTAGTGCTGACCAGGTGTGGTGTTGAACAGGTGTGGTTTTGACCAGGTGTGGTGTTGACCAGGTGTGGTGTTAACAGGTGTGGTGTTGAACAGGTGTGGTGTTGAACAGATGTGGTGTTGAACAGGTGTGGTGTTGACCAGGTGTGATGTTGACCAGGTGCAATATTGACCAGGTGTGGTGTTGACCAGGTGTGGTGTTGACCAAGTGTGGTGTTGACCAGGTGTGGTGTTGAACAGGTGTGGTGTTGACCAGGTGTGGTGTTGACCAGGTGTGATGTTGACCAGGTGTGGTGTTGACCATGTGTTGTGTTGACCAGGTGTAGTGTTGACCAGGTGTGGTGTTGACCAGGTGTAGTGCTGACCAGGTGTGGTGTTGAACAGGTGTGGTTTTGACCAGGTGTGGTGTTGACCAGGTGTGGTGTTAACAGGTGTGGTGTTGAACAGGTGTGGTGTTGAACAGGTGTGGTGTTGACCAGGTGTGGTGTTGACCAGGTGTGATGTTGACCAGGTGCAATATTGACCAGGTGTGGTGTTGACCAGGTGTGGTGTTGACCAAGTGTGGTGTTGACCAGGTGTGGTGTTGAACAGGTGTGGTGTTGACCAGGTGTGGTATTGAACAGGTGTGGTGTTTACCAGGTGTGGTGTTGACCAGGTGTGGCGTTGAACAGGTGTGGTGTTGACCAGGTGTGGTGTTGACCAGGTGTGGTGTTGAACAGGTGTGGTGTTGACCAGGTGTGGTGTTGACCAGGTGTGATGTTGACCAGGTGCAATATTGATCAGGTGTGGTGTTGACCATGTGTGGTGTTGACCAGGTGTGGTTTGACCAGGTGTGTTGAGCAAGGGTAGTTTGACCAGGTGTGGTGTTGACCAGATGTGGTGTTGACTAGGTGTTGTGTTGACCAGGTGTGGTGTTGACCATTTGTGGTGTTGACTAGGTGTTGTGTTGACCGGGTGTAGTGTTGACCAGGTGTAGTGTTGACCAGGTGTAGTGTTGACCAGGTGTAGTGTTGACCAGGTGTAGTGTTGACCAGATGTAGTGTTGACCAGGTGTAGTGTTGACCAGGTGTGTTGACCAGGTGTGTTGACCAGGTGTGTTGACTATGTGGGGTGTTGACCAGGTGTGTTAACTATGTGTGATGTTGACCAGGTGTGGTGTTGACCAGGTGTGGTGTTGACCAGGTGTGGTGTTGACCAGGTGTAATTTGACCTAGTAGTAATTCTTTCTTGTCCCTAATTCTAGATTGACCTGCTTTGACCTGCTGAGCTTGGAGTGCGGTCAAGGAGGGGCCTGTGTCATGGACTGGCAGTAACTGTATTGCAGTGAACTTTGACCTGACCTTGAAGTGAACTAATGACCTGGAAGCTACCAGGTCCTGAACTGAATCGTGACCTGATTTCCCGAGGCCATGCACCGTGGGCGCTTGTGAGAAGACCTGACCTGACCTGACCTCCAGATGACCAGGCATCAGGATGCGGTACGGACAGGAGCAGGTCAAGGAAGAGGTCAACCTGTGTGGCGGGTCAGACCAGGTCACAGGTGTGGAGGGACCTGTCTTCTACCGTCTCAACGATGACAATACTGGTTCAGAACTCTTCATAGAGGTGAGTACACACAGGCGGTATAGTCTAGTGAGACAGGTATAGTCTAGTGGCCTGCACTCCTGGTTGTAGCATGATAACCAAGGCAGTGGAGAGTAAATATTTAAATTTCCTTCATCAAACATCAAGTAATAATATGTACAATATATACAGAGGATTTAGACAGCAAGACAATGCCAGCAAGAGACTGGAGGACAGGAGGGTCAGGGGAGACATGATAATGACATAAAATACTGCGAGGAATTGAGAAGGTGGACAGAGACAGGATGTTCCAGAGATGGGACACAGAAACACGGGGTCACAATTGGTAGTTGAAGACACAGAGGAGTCAAAGGGATGTTAGGAAGTATTTTTTTCAGTCACAGAGTTGTCAGGAAGTGGAATACTCTGGAAAATGACGTAGTGGAGGCAGGAACCATACATAGTTATAAGACGAGGTATGATAAAACTCAGGGAGCAAGGGAAGAGAGGACCTAGTAGCGATCAGTGAAGAGGCGGGGCCAGGAGCTATGACTCGACCCCTGCAACCACAAATAGGTGAGTACACGGTGAGAACTGTCTTCGACCAGACTTGGAGGTAAGTCTTCCAAGGATGATGCACAAGTGTACCACATCGCTTCACAACTTTGGTGGGCTTCCTTGTGATTGGCTGGTTGAATGGAGGTGGTGGCATAATGAGGGGCCCCTACTCGTTATACCTGGTTCACTGGTCGGGAGATCATGCCTATATGGGTGTATTACATACGCTAAACAAAATGAAACATACTCTTAGCATATCACATCCATACACAGCTTCAAGAATAGGTATGATAGTGCTCAGGCAGTTAGGAGAGAACTACAGTACCTACTTACTGCTAGGTGAACACTAACAGTAGGTGTCAGGTGACTAACACCCATGTACCTACTTACTGCTAGGTGAACACTGACAGCAGGTGTCAGGTGACTAACACCCAGGTACCTACTTACTGCTAGATGAACACTGACAGCAGGTGTCAGGTGACTAACACCCAGGTACCTACTTACTGCTAGGTGAACACTGACAGCAGGTGTCAGGTGACTAACACCCAGGTACCTACTTACTGTTAGGTGAACACTGACATCAGGTGTCAGGTGACTTGCCCATACGTTTCACGCAGCCCGGGAATCGATCCCTTGACCTTTCGGTTATGATTCTTCCAGGAATACAGTGTTTATAAAGGATTATGGATAGGAGGATAGGATTAATTGAATCCTATAGGGGATTTATTGGTGAGCCCAAAACACTGTAGGATCAAGATTATTATCCTTAAAGGATCCAGGAGGCTATCATATCAGGATCCATTAGGCTATGCTAACAGGATCCATGAGGCTATCCTAACAGGATCCACGAGGCTATCCTAACAGGATCCATGAGGCTATCCTAACAGGATCCAGGAGGTTATCCTAACAGGATCCATGAGGCTATCCTAACAGGATCCATGAGGCTATCCTAACATTATCCACGAGGCTATCCTAACAGGATCCATGAGGCTATCCTAACAGGATCCACGAGGCTATCCTAACAGGATCCACGAAGCTATCCTAACAGGATCCATGAGGCTATCCTAACATGATCCATGAGGCTATCCTAACAGGATTCATGAGGCTATCCTAACAGGATCCATGAGGCTATCCTAACAGGATCCATGAGGCTATCCTAACAGGATCCATGAGGCTATCCTAACAGGATCCACGAGGCTATCCTAACAGGATTCATGAGGCAATCCTAACAGGATCCATGAGGCTATCCTAACATGATCCATGAGGCTATCCTAACAGGATCCATGAGGCTATCCTAACAGGATCCATGAGGCTATCCTAACAGGATCCATGAGGCTATTCTAACATGATCCATGAGGCTATCCAAACAGGATCCATGAGGCTATCCTAACAGGATCCATGAGGCTATCCTAACCGGATCCATGAGGCTATCCTAACAGGATCCACGAGGCTATCCTAACAGGATCCATGAGGCTATCCTAACAGGATCCATGAGGCTATCCTAACAGGATCCATGAGGCTATCCTAACAGGATCCATGAGGCTATCCAAACAGGATCCATGAGGCTATCCTAACAGGATTCATGAGGCTATACTAATAGGATCCATGAGGCTATCCTAACAGGATCCATGAGGCTATCCAAACAGGATCCATGAGGCTATCCAAAGAGGATCCATGAGGCTATCCTAACAGGATCCATGAGGCTATCCTAACAGGATCCATGAGGCTATTCTAACATGATCCATGAGGCTATCCAAACAGGATCCATGAGGCTATCCTAACAGGATCCATGAGGCTATCCTAACCGGATCCATGAGGCTATCCTAACAGGATCCACGAGGCTATCCTAACAGGATCCATGAGGCTATCCTAACAGGATCCATGAGGCTATCCTAACAGGATCCATGAGGCTATCCTAACAGGATCCATGAGGCTATCCAAACAGGATCCATGAGGCTATCCTAACAGGATTCATGAGGCTATACTAATAGGATCCATGAGGCTATCCTAACAGGATCCATGAGGCTATCCAAACAGGATCCATGAGGCTATCCAAAGAGGATCCATGAGGCTATCCTAACAGGATTCATGAGGCTATACTAACAGGATCCATGAGGCTATCCTAACAGGATCCAGGAGGTTATCCTAACAGGACTGTATTGTACCAACCTTCTGCTACATTAAAATTACTACTTCTACTACTACAACTACTACAACCACTTCTACTACTACCACTACTACAACCACTTCTACTACAACCACTACTACCTCAGGCTATACAAGACACACACGAGTACACAAGAGCAGTAAGTGTATATACTTGAGATAATAAAGACTCCCACTTGACTCTGGAGATATTTGGCGCCATTACCGCAGCAGGTCACGTGACACAACACAATTTCCCGCGTTTTTTTGTCTCATTGTAAACAAAACGAGACTTCGCGCCGTCTTGATGGTTCTTTCTCCTGAGTATCTCTCAACCCCAAATATTATTATTATCCTTCCTACCACCGTCAGTGGCATTATTATCATTATTATTATTATCATTATTATTATTATTATTATTATTATTATTATTATTATTATTATTATTATTATTATTATTATTGCGCTGTTAAAATGCTGTGATGTTATGGTAATTACATAGATAATTAGTAGACGGGTGTTATTGGAGGAATGATGTGTGTAAATAATGAGAGGAAATGCTAAAATAGGAGAAAGTATAATGAGGAATGAAGGGGGGGGAGGAAGAATGAAAATTGGTACTGTGATTTAAAGTTGCAGATTGTTTGGTTAATCTTGTGTTTATTTTATAGCACACTGACCTGTTTGTGTGTGTCTGTCTGTGTTTGTTGTGGGGCGTGTGTGCGTGCGTGCGTGCGCACGCGCCACCATACACTTCACAAACCTCAAAAACACAACAATCTTCATCAAAACCAAAACTGTAAGGAAAAAAACCCCGCCTACTTTCTAGTCAATATGAGAGAAAACGGGAGAGGGTTGGTGGAGGGGAGACTACAACAGACTGGTCAGTCAGTCAGGAGTCAGCCAGCCAGTAGCTGGTCATCACAGTATGATTGATCCTTCGTAACTGCTGCTATATTGACCAGGAAGCACTAAATACGTAGGGGCCATACGGGGATTTAAATTTATACAGTGGGGGAGGGAGACACGTACATGCAGAGGGAGATAGACACGTACATACAGAGAGGGAGATAGACACGTACACACAGAGAGGGAGATAGACACGTACACGTAAAGTGGGAGATTGACACGTACATACAGAGAGGGAGGGAGACACGCATACAGGAGATTGACACGACACAGAGGGAGAGACACGTACATAAAGGGAGGAACACGTACATACAGAGAGGGAGATTGACACGTACATACAGAGAGGGAGGGAGACACGTACATACAGAGAGGGAGGGAGACACGTACATACAGAGAGGAACAAGAACACATAATACCAGTATAGCGTGCGTGGCAGGAATTAATAACCCAGGTGGTCATGATAGTGACTACACACACACTGAACACACTCTAATGTACCATAAATAGTTCTTCTGTAATCAAGGTAGTGTACTAACTGCAACCTATAATTACTGTACACATAAGCTGATACCATTACAAATACAGGTACATGGTACAACAGGGTATAATTACTGTAAATGGTACAAAGTCTCTTTTCTATCTATCTATATATATATATATATATATATATATATACACTCAAATTAAGTTTTAATAAACAAATGTCAATGAATAAACAGAAGGGTGGACGAGAGACTCGAACCGAGGTCCGCAAATTGATAGTCTGATGCTTTACCGTCTCGGCTTCTAAAACGAATAGATATACTGATAAAGCTCCTGGGCTTTAGGAAGGGGTTCAGCTGGGTTACTGTTGGTGCCTCTGACAGAATTTAACACTATATTTACTCTGAATCCGTCCTGTTAGAGGTCTGGGTTAGGCTTGACAAGAGAGAGTCGGAATGTCAGTTTACGGACCGCGGTTCGGGGTCCTTGTCTGTTTATTTATATGACCGTGGCTGAAGAAAGCAGCAATAATAAAGACAAGAACAAAAGGTAAGTCGTGATGAGAGGCAAGAGTTGGGGTGGGGTAAGAGACCCAGTGGATATATCAAGTGCCATCTTGTGAACAACGAAGGGCCCAACACTGACCCCAGTGGAACACCACTCGTGACGCGCCTCCCACTTTGATTAATCCCCATTTTATCACCTCAAGAAAAAAAATCCCCCTGAGTGCAACCATGATTCCTGCCTCGATTCCCATTCCCTTTTTACGTCAGTTTAAGACGACTGTTCTTTATGACTTATCCGAGGACACTGGCTTTGATGGGACGAGAGCTAGATATCAACTTCTGTTGTTGTTAGAGAGGGAAGGCTGTTTTGTCAAAATGAAAGTCCAATTCACTTTGTAGACACTGATGACTACGGACACTACCTGTATAAGACGTGTTCTTGCTGTAATGTGCTAGTGACACGGAAGTGTTACTAGCAGATACTCTCTAGGTACTAGACGGTGATTGAAGGTACTTTCTAGGTACTAGACTGTGCTTGAAAGAACTCTCTAGGTACTAGACGGTGCTTGAAGGCACTCTCTAGGTACTAGACGGTGCTTGAAAGTACTCTATAGGTACTAAACGGTGCTTGAAGGCACTCTCTAGGTACTAGACGGTGCTTGAAAGTACTCTATAGGTACTAGACGGTGTTTGAAGGCACTCTCTAGGTACTAGACGGTGCTTGAAAGTACTCTATAGGTACTAGACGGTGCTTGAAAGTACTCTATAGGTACTAGACGGTGTTTGAAAGTACTCTATAGGTACTAGACGGTGTTTGAAGGCAGGCACTCTCTAGGTACTAGACGGTGCTTGAAAGTACTCTATAGGTACTAGACGGTGTTTGAAGGCACTCTCTAGGTACTAGACGGTGCTTGAAAGTACTCTATAGGTACTAGACGGTGCTTGAAGATACTCTCTAGGTACTGGATGGTGCTTGAAGGTACTCTCTAGGTACTGGATGGTGCTTGAAGGTACTCTCTAGGTACTGGATGGTGCTTGAAGGTATTCTCTAGGTACTGGATGGTGCTTGAAGGTACTCTCTAGGTACTGGATGGTGCTTGAAGGTACTCTCTAGGTACTGGATGGTGCTTGAAGGTACTCTCTAGGTACTGGATGGTGCTTGAAGGTACTCTCTAGGTACTGGAAGGTGCCTGAAGGCACTATGTACTAGACGGTGCTTGAGGCACTGTCATGTACTAGACGGTGCTTGAAGGAATTATGTACTAGACGGTGCTTGAAGGCACTATGTACTAGACGATGCTTGAAGGCACTGTCTATGTACTAGAAGGTGCCTGAAGGCACTGTCTAGTACAACACTCACATTATTGACAGCTGAGACAAGCGTGGTTGTCAATATTCACGTGTTTCAACTTCACCAATTTTCCCACAGGATTTCTTCATCCACTATTGTTAATATATTATTATTTTGACAAGAAAGAAGTAGGAACATATAATAACGTCTGAGGGACCTGTTGTTGTTGTTGATTCGCCGGTACTCTCCCGGTCCGGGTCTTTTCCAGATGGTGACCCGACCTTGGCTCCCTGTCTTGGGTGTGTCTGAGACCTATGTCTCCCATGGGAGGAGGTATAAGCACCTCCTCATCAAGGGGATCGTAGGGAGAAGCTAGGCCCCTTGTCTGCCATTTTCCACGCCCCCAGGGGTACCTTGGGAATGGGACTTGTGAGCTGCAGATGGTCACAAGCTCTGGCTCTGGCTCTGGCACCTACCCCACCCTAGGAGGGTTGGAGGAGGAGGTATTGTTGATTCGCCGGAAATTCTCCCGGCCCGAGTCTGTTCCAGATGGCGACCCGGCTACGGCTCCCTGTCGTGGGAGTATCTGAGACCTATGTCTCCCATGGGAGGAGGTACAAGTACCCCCTCAACGTTAGGACCAACTGTCCCCAGGCCTAGCCACATTCCCCACCCACACGGGGCTGGTAGGGAGAAGCTAGGCCTCTGGTCTGCCATCTTCCCCGCCCCAGGGGGGCTCGTGGGAGTGGTGTCCGGTCTAGGAGGAGGGCCCAGTTATACAGCAGGTTAGGTTCCTAGCTACTGCTGTACAGGAGGGTCCCGCTTATACAGCAGGTTAGATTCCGAGCTACTGCTGTAAAGTTAAAATCGCTGTAAAGCGAAACAACCTTTTTTTTTTTTTTTTTTTTTTCAATGCATATAAAAGCCTGATAACACGTTTAAACTATCATATATTAAGTGAGAAATAGAGCTAGGCCTAAAAAATGCTAGGCTTAAAATATTTTCGTCATTAGCTTATAGTGAGTGGTGAATATATTTATTGTAGAAAATGTGAATAAATGAAGAATGAGTGTAATTGAAAACCGCTGTATTAGCGAAACGACGTAAAGTGAAACGCTGTAAAGCGGGACCTGCCTATAATAGTCACAGTAATACCAGCCTAATATAAATAATAGTTACAGTAATAACAACCTAATACAAGTAATAGTTGCAGTAATACCAACCTAATATAAGTAATAGTTACAGAAATACCAACCTAATAAAAGTAATAGTTACACAGTAATACCAACCTAAGATAAGTAATAGTTACAGAAATACCAACCTAATAAAAGTAATAGTTACACAGTAATACCAACCTATTATAAGTAATAGTTACACAGTAATACCAACCTAATATAAGTAATAGTTAAACAGTAATACCAACCTAATATAAGTAATAGTTAAACAGTAATACCAACCTAATATAAGTAATAGTTAAACAGTAATACCAACTTAATATAAGTAATAGTTACACAGTAATACCAACCTAATATAAGTAATAGTTACACAGTAATACCAACCTAATATAAGTAATACTTAAACAGTAATACCAACCTAATATAAGTAATAGTTACACAGTAATACCAACCTAATATAAGTAATAGTTAAACAGTAATACCAACCTAATAAAAGTAATAATTACACAGTAATACCAACCTAATATAAGTAATAGTTACACAGTAATACCAACCTAATAAAAGTAATAGTTACACAGTAATACCAACCTAATATAAGTAATAGTTACACAGTAATACCAACCTAATATAAGTAATAGTTACACAGTAATACCAACCTAATATAAGTAATAGTTACACAGTAATACCAACCTAA
>WNWK01003057.1:127500-132500 GCA_009830355.1 Cherax destructor
GAGGAGGTTACCACGACGTTTCGGTCCTACTTGGACCATTTACAAAGTCACACTCTGCAAATGGACCGAAACGACGTCATAAGCTCCCCCTCTTTCCTATTTGCGGGTTATTTGTGTGTTGTTCCAGTCACACAGTAAGTGTCAGGGGCCCAAGACTGTTCAACTGCCTCCCAGCATACATAAGGGGGGATTGCCAATAGACCCCTGGCTGTCTTCAAGACCCCTGGATGTCTTCAAGACCCTTGGCTGTCTTCAAGACCCCTGGCTGTCTTCAAGACCCTTGGCTGTCTTCAAGACCCCTGGATGTCTTCAAGACCTAACGCTGTCTTCAAGATCCCTGGCTGTCTTCAAGATCCCTGGCTGTCTTCAAGATCCCTGGCTGTCTTCAAGATCCCTGGCTGTCTTCAAGACCCCTGGTTGTCTTCAAGACCCCTGGCTGTCTTCAAGACCCCTGGCTGTCTTCAAGACCCCTGGCTGTCTTCAAGACCCATTTCTGTCTTCAAGACCCCTGGTTGTCTTCAAGACCCCTGGCTGTCTTCAAGACCCCTGGCTGTCTTCAAGTTCCCTGGCTGTCTTCAAGACCCCTGGATGTCTTCAAGACCCCTGGCTGTCTTCTAGACCCATGGCTGTCTTAAAGACCCATGGCTGTCTTCAAGATCCCTGGCTGTCTTCAAGACCCCTGGTTGTCTTTAAGACCCCTGGCTGTCTTCAAGACCCCTGGTTGTCTTCAAGACCCCTGGCAGTCTTCAAGTCCCCTGGCTGTCTTCAAGTCCCCTGGCAGTCTTCAAGACCCATGGCTGTCTTCTAGAGCCCTGGCTGTCTTAAAGACTCTTGGCTGTCTTCAAGATCCCTGGCTGTCTTCAAGACCCCTGGCTGTCTTCAAGACCCCTGGCTGTCTTCAAGACCCCTGGCTGTCTTAAAGACCCCTGGTTGTCTTCAAGACCCATGGCTGTCTTCTAGACCCCTGGCTGTCTTAAAGACTCTTGGCTGTCTTCAAGATCCCTGGCTGTCTTCAAGACCCCTGGCTGTCTTCAAGACCCCTGGCTGTCTTCAAGACCCCTGACTGTCTTCAAGACCCCTGGCTGTCTTCAAGAAGGCACTAGACAGGCACCTAGTCAGTACCTGACCAGCCGGGCTGTGGTTCGTACGTCAGTTTGCGTGCGGCCTGCAGTAACAGCCTGGTTGATCAGACCCTGATCCACCACCAGGCCTGGTCTCAGACCGGGCCGCGGGGGCGTTGACCCCCCGAAACCCTCTCCAGGTATACGGTATTGTTCCTTCTTGGGGCCACGAAACTCTTCGGTCGTTACCAGCCGCGTTTCACTATACTCCAGGCTTGGGAAGCGTGTCTTTGTCTTTCACTCGGCAAACGGAGGATCGAGCCTCCACCACCATGTCTAGCGCCGAATGACCCACTTGGGTTTAACGCTTAACCAGACTTATATATTTTATTTATTTAGAGGAAGAGAAAAAACAAGTAATTCACTGCTGCTTAATGTTTTTACCAGTTAATCCTTAAAATATTGTCGCCATAATTAGCTGGGTTCAGCTCTAGCTCTGGGGCTAACTGCCAGTTTTGTTAGGACGCGCTAAACCCATAGGAGCCATGTGGTTACTGGGCAACTGAAGATAATCACAACTGATTCGGTGGAAAGGGGGGAAAGTAGCCCCGATTTCCTGGATTAAGATCCCGTCACTGTGGGTCAGGTTACTTGAGTGTGCGCCACTACAGCTCCTGGGTCCATTCAAGGTGTTGATCTCCAGCTGCTGGACCTCCTGGGAGGGCTGAGCTACATCTGCTGGTGCTGTGTCATCTCACTGTTGTGAATTGTACTGAGTCTGTTTAATGTATTACTGTAGAGGACGCTGAGGACGTTATGGATACCGGGGATATCTGAGATACCGGAGGTACCGGGGATACCTGGGATACCGGGGATACCTGAGATACCGGGGGTACTGGGGATACCTGAGATACCGGGGGTACCGGAGATACCTGAGATACCGGGGGTACCGGGGATACCTGGGATTCCGGGGATATCTGAGATACCGGGGGTACCTGGGATATCTGAGATACCGGGGATACCTGAGATACCGGGGTACCTGGGATATCTGAGATACCGGGGGTACCTGGGATACCGGGGATATCTGAGATACCGGAGGTACCTGGGATACCTGAGATACCGGGGGTACCGGGGATATCTGAGATACCGGGGTACCTGGGATATCTGAGATACCGGGATGCTCTGGATATCTGGATACCGGGGTACCTGGTTACCTGAGGATACTGGGATACCTGGGTTACTGGATATGGTATACAGGGGATACCTGGGATACTTTCATCCCTTCACCCAGTGACCTAAACAAGTTACTAGAGTACCATCTACAGTGTTGGTACCTACAGTGGACCTTGCTTGTAGTGTACCATCTTCATTGCTGGTACCTACAGTGGACCTTGCTTGTAGTGTACCATCTTCATTGCTGGTACCTACAGTGGACCTTGCTTGTAGTGTACCATCTTCATTGCTGGTACCTACAGTGGACCTTGCTTGTAGTGTACCGTCTTGTGTTAGTAGCTACAGTAGACCTTGCTTGTAGTGTACCATCTTGTGTTAGTAGCTAAAGTGGACCTTGCTTGTAGTGTACCATCTTCAGTGTTAATAACTACAGTGGACCTTGCTTGTAGTGTACCATCTTCAGTGTTAATAACTACAGTGGACCTTGCTTGTAGTGTACCATCTTCAGTGTTAATAACTACAGTGGACCTTGCTTGTAGTGTACCATCTTCAGTGTTAGTAACTACAGTGGACCTTGCTTGTAGTGTACCATCTTCAGTGTTAGTAACTACAGTGGACCTTGCTTGTAGTGTACCATCTTCGGTGTTAGTAACTACAGTGGACCTTGCTTGTAGTGTACCATCTTCAGTGTTAGTAACTACAGTGGACCTT
Source organism: Cherax destructor (assembly GCA_009830355.1). Taxonomy (NCBI): domain Eukaryota; kingdom Metazoa; phylum Arthropoda; class Malacostraca; order Decapoda; family Parastacidae; genus Cherax; species Cherax destructor. The sequence continues at coordinate 130,446 of WNWK01003057.1, forward strand.
GCTTGTAGTGTACCATCTTCAGTGTTAGTAACTACAGTGGACCTTGCTTGTAGTGTACCATCTTCAGTGTTAATAACTACAGTGGACCTTGCTTGTAGTGTACCATCTTCAGTGTTAGTAACTACAGTGGACCTTGCTTGTAGTGTACCATCTTCGGTGTTAGTAACTACAGTGGACCTTGCTTGTAGTGTACCATCTTCAGTGTTAGTAACTACAGTGGACCTTGCTTGTAGTGTACCGTCTTCAGTGTTAGTAACTACAGTGGACCTTGCTTGTAGTGTACCATCTTCAGTGTTAGTAACTACAGTGGACCTTGCTTGTAGTGTACCGTCTTTAGTGTTAGTAGCTACAGTGGACCTTGCTTGTAGTGTACCATCTTCAGTGTTAGTAGCTACAGTGGACCTTGCTTGTAGTGTACCGTCTTTAGTGTTAGTAGCTACAGTGGACCTTGCTTGTAGTGTACCATCTTCAGTGTTAGTAGCTACAGTGGACCTTGCTTGTAGTGTACCGTCTTCAGTGTTAGTAGCTACAGTGGACCTTGCTTGCAGTGTACCATCTTCAGTGTTAGTAGCTACAGTGGACCTTGCTTGTAGTGTACCATCTTCAGTGTTAGTAGCTACAGTGGACCTTGCTTGTAGTGTACCGTCTTAGTGTTAGTAGCTACAGTGGACCTTGCTTGTAGTGTACCATCTTCGGTGTTAGTAACTACAGTGGACCTTGCTTGTAGTGTACCGTCTTTAGTGTTAGTAGCTACAGTGGACCTTGCTTGTAGTGTACCATCTTCGTGTTAGTACTACAGTGGACCTTGCTTGTAGTGTACCATCTTCAGTGTTAGTAGCTACAGTGGACCTTGCTTGTAGTGTACCTCTTCAGTGTTAGTACTACAGTGACCTTGCTTGTAGTGTACCGTCTTATGTTAGTAGCTACAGTGGACCTTGCTTTATGTACCACTGAGTTAGTAACTACAGTGACTTGCGAGGACATCTTAGTGTTGTTACAGGGCGCTGTGTATCTTCATGTGTAGTAGCTACAGTGGACCTATGAGTGTACACTGTGTAGTAACACAGTGGACTGCTAGGAAGATAACACAGTTTGTTGTGCCTCGCTTTATAGACTTTAGTGCCATGGTGCCTGTCTCTCTGTCCATCTAGTGCCATCCTAACTGCAGGATAGTCATTATGCGTTGGTGTACACTATGTATACGGTACAGTGATGTACCAGGTGTTACTCTTAAAGTGCCTGTTACGTATAGACTGGTTTGTGTCTACCGTTTTGCTCCTAGCATAGACTTTAGTGACTGTTGGGTGAATCTAAGTTGCAGGGAAATGGTCTACATACCAGGACTTTCTATATAGTATGTCATTGATGTCAGCGATGGTCTGTATAAGTTGTATCATGTACTTGTAGAAATAAATATTATTATTATTAAAAATCTACTGCCCTTGTTTACCTACGTTAGTTCTTGTTGTGGGTAGAATAGTAGGTGAGAACCTAACCGGGGAATGGGTGGGATTTGAACCCATGGTGAGTCGTAAAAGACCAGGCCAGTGCGTTACCCAATGGGCCAGCTGGCTACAAAAAGATTCATCCAACTAGGTATATTTATACAACATGGGAAGGTTAGCATGGGCCACCACCGTGACCACAAATGCAAGTGTTTACAGATGAAGTTCATATACACACAGCCGTTGTCTACCCTTGCTACACAACCTTCGGTTAAGACCTTAACTAAGGATGGGAGTCTCAGAAGTGAGGGATGAATGGGACTGGATAGATGGAAGGATAGATGGTGGGTGGCGCGGTGGCGTGATACCTGATAATTATACCTTTCAGATGTAATAATAGACCAACCCGCAGCCCATTTGTAAAGAGAGCCACAGACCATCAACATTAAAGTCATCAGTACTGAAGATTTCATGTCTCATCTATCTATCTATAATATATATATATATATATATATATATATATATATATATATATATATAGGGAGGTACCACTCTAGAACTGGGATCCTCATCCTCAGAGAAGACAATAAACGCGTTCTTAACTGGTTGT
>WNWK01003057.1:137500-160000 GCA_009830355.1 Cherax destructor
GTTTGTCAGGAAACAGAACAAGTGTTTCCTGACGCTGGTCTTCAGGTTAGGTTAGGTAAGGTTTGTCAGGAAACATGACAAGTGTTTCCTGACGCTGGTCTTCAGGTTAGGTTAGGTAAGGTTTGTCAGGAAACAGCACAAGTGTTTCCTGACGCTGGTCTTCAGGTTAGGTTAGGTAAGGTTTGTCAGGAAACAGCACAAGTGTTTCCTGACGCTGGTCTTCAGGTTAGGTTAGGTAAGGTTTGTCAGGACACAGAACAAGTGTTTCCTGACGCTGGTCTTCAGGTTAGGTTAGGTAAGGTTTGTCAGGAAACAGGACAAGTGTTTCCTGACGCTGGTCTTCAGGTTAGGTTAGGTAAGGTTTGTCAGGAAACACAACAAGTGTTTCCTGACGCTGGTCTTCAGGTTAGGTTAGGTAAGGTTTGTCAGGAAACAGTACAAGTGTTTCCTGACGCTGGTCTTCAGGTTAGGTTAGGTAAGGTTTGTCAGGAAACAGCACAAGTGTTTCCTGACGCTGGTCTTCAGGTTAGGTTAGGTAAGGTTTGTCAGGACACAGCACAAGTGTTTCCTGACGCTGGTCATATGATGACCCACAGCGCGAGCTTTTGGTCATCTGACCGAGACCTTCCACTGGCTTACACCACTAACTTGTATTATAACAACAACAGTCTTCCATAGCCCAACATAAGCAAAATAAATAAATAAACGACTTCTACGAAAAATGATTGAGATTTTACCAAGAAGCCGTTCAAGTATTTTTTTTCATCTATCACCCCATATTTTTTGTCAATGTTTATAGATTAATCATTTAGATGAGGGCTTCATCTACACGCAGAAATACAAAATGTGGTACCCCGGATTTCGTACAGCTCCCAACTCGAACAATTATGTAAGTGTATTTTTGTAAGTGCTCTTGTAAGTGTATTTTTGGGGGTCTGAAACGGACTAATCTAATTTACATTCGTCCTTATGGGAACAAATTCGTTCGGTAATGACACTCGAACAGCCTTCTAGAACTAATTATTGACGAAATCCGGGGTACCACTGTACAGTGGTCCCTCGGTTTTCGTGTATCTCCAAACTCGAACATTTATGTAAGTGTATTTTCGTAAGTGCTGTTGCAAGTGTATTTTTGGGGGTCTGAAATAGACTAACCTACGTGACTTTATTTCTTAAGGAAGTAAATTCGTTCGGTAATGGCACTTGAGCAGCATTCTGGAACGAATTTTCGGCGAAATCCGAGGGACCACTGTATATCGAAATACGTATAATTAATAGTATGGGAGGGGACTTCTCCAGCACATAACGTAAACCAATATATTTTACTCATGGCTTTCTCGTTTAATTTCTTCTATTTTTTGGTTTATTTTATAATTTGCTCTTCGTTGGCGAGATAGCGAATAAAAAAATAGCAAGATAGAGGTGTAATAGCGTAAACAAAGGGGAGAAAAATTAAGATGAATAGGGGTAACTAAGTCAATGTTTACCAGCAACTCAACTCTCACTACATTATATATATAAAATGAAGCTATTAATATTAATTATTTTATTTTTCATTTCAGTAATTGCATACTAATATATTTTGCAATTTTTCTTTAAGTTTATTTATAATTCTATCTCTCTCTCTCTCTCTCTCTCTCTCTCTCTCTCTCTCTCTCTCTCTCTCTCTCTCTCTCTCTCTCTCTCTCTCTCTCAGGTTAAGCTAGGTTAAACTGACGTAAATTAACCTACAGAAAATTTATGACAACTTAAACGCAGAAAAAAATGGTAAACTTACGTCTGGCAGCGAAGAACAAAGGTAGTCCTTCGCAGCGTATATATCCTAATCTTCACTGCTGGTATCCCCAGTTCACTGTTGGTATCCCTTGGGTCACTGTTGACATTACCTGGTTCACTGCTGGCATTCTCTGGTTCACTGTTGGTATCTTCTGACTCACTGTTGGTATCCCCTGGCTCACTGTTGGTATCCTCTGACTCACTGTTGGTATCCCCTGGCTCACTGTTGGTATCCTCTGACTCACTGTTGGTATCCCCTGGCTCACTGTTGGTATCCTCTGACTCACTGTTGGTATCCCCTGGCTCACTGTTGGTATCCTCTGACTCACTGTTGGTACCCCTGGCTCACTGTTGGTATCCCCTGGCTCACTGTTGGTATCCACTGGCTCACTGTTGGTATCCCCAGGCTCACTGTTGGTATCCCCAGGCACACTGTTGGTATCCCCTGGTTCACTGTTGGTATCCCCTGACAGGCTGTGGGGAGGGTACGCACAGTGTTAGGTTGTTGATGGCTGTCTCACTCTATAGCAAACTTTGAACATAGTAATCCCTTAGCGATGTTATTGTTGTGAGACACGCAGGTACTGAGACACAGACGAGACAGACACAAACAGAAACAGAAATCATGGGAAAGAAAGAGCAATTTTTTTTTTTGAAGGTGGTGATGATTCGCCGGGAATTCTCCCGGCCCGGGTCTATTCCAGATGGCGACCCGGCTCAGGCTCCCTGTCGGGAAAGTATCAGAGACCTATGTCTCCCATGGGAGGAGGTACAAGTACTCCTTCATCGTTGCGACCAACTGTCTCCAGGCCTAGCCACATTCCCCACCCGCACGGGGCTCGTAGGGAGAAGCTAGGCCTCTCTGGTCTGCCATCTTCCCCACCCCAGGGAGGCTGACGGGAAGGGCAGTCTTGTGAGCTACAGATGGTAGCAAGCTCCAACTTTGGCACCTACCCTGCCATAGAAAAGCTGGGCATGGTGATCCTCCTTTTTTTGAAGGTGAGGAGGTGTTGATTCGCCGGGAATTCTCCCGGCCCGGGTCTATTCCAGATGGCAACCTGGCTCCAGCTCCCAGTCGTGGGAGTATCTGAGACCTATGTCTCCCATGGGAGGAGGTACAAGTACCCCCTCATTGTTGGGGCCAACTGTCCCCAGGCCTAGCTACATTCCCCACCCGCACGGGGCTCGTAGGGAGAAGCTAGGTCTCTCTGGTCTGCCATCTTTCCCGCCCCAAGGAGGCTGACGGGAAGGGCAGTCTTGCGAGCTGCAGATGGTAGCAAGCTCCAGCTTTGGCACCTACCCTGCCCTAAAAGGGCTGGGCATGGTAGTCTCTCCTTTTTTGAAGGAGGAGGAGGTGTTGATTCGCCGGAAATTCTCACGGCCCGGGTCTATTCCAGATGGCGACCAGGCTTCGGCTCCCTGTCATGGGAGTATCAGAGACCTATGTCTCCCATTAGAGGTGGTACAAGTACCCCCTCATCGTTGGGACCAACTGATCCCAGGCCTAGCCACATTCCCCACCCACACAGGGCGTGTAGGAAGAAGTTAGGCCTCTCTGGTCTGCCTTCTTCTCCGCCCCAAGGAGGCTGACGGGAAGGGCAGTCTTGCGAGCTGCAGTTGGTAGCAAGCTCTAGCTTTGGCACCTACCCTGCCCTAGAAGGGCTGGGCATGGTGGATCCAATCGTTTTTTTTTTTGAAGGTGGTGATGATTCGCCGGGAATTCTCCCGGCCTGGGTCTATTCCAAATGGTGACCCGGCTCCGGCTCCCTGTCGTGGGAGTATCAGAGACCTATGTCTCCCATGGGAGGAGATACAAGTACCCCCTCATCGTTGGGACCAATTGTCCCAAGGCCTAGCCACATTCCCCACCAGCACGAGGTAGATAGATGCTAGGCCACTCTAGTCTGCCATCTTCCCTGCCCCAAGGAGGCTGACAGGAAGGGCAGGCTTGCGAGCCGCAGATGGTAGCAAACTCCAGCCTTGGCACCTACCCTGCTCTAGAAGGGCTGGGCATGGTGAACGACTCTTTTTTGGTTGGAGGAGGTGTTGATTCACCGGGAATTCTCCCGGCCCGGGTCTTTACCAGATGGCGACCCGGCTCCGGCTCCCTGGCGTGGGAGTGTCAAAGACCTATGTCTCCCATGGGAGGAGATACCCCTAATCGGCGGGACCAACTAGCCCCAGGCCTAGCCACATTCCCCAGCAGCACGAGGCATGAAGGTAGATAGATGCTAGACCTCTCTGGTCTGCCACCTTCCCTAAAGGGAAGGGAAGGCTTACGAGGTGTGGTGTTGATTCACAGGGAATTCACCCGGGTTTTTACCAGATGGCATAATAGAAACATTCCCGTTTTCCGTGTCAGAAAATTTGTGTCAGTTCACCATGAGGAATTTTAGCACGGGAAGAGGGTGACTTTTTTATTATTATTTAAAAGAAAGCACTCACGAATAAGTTGACGTAACTGCAACACGCTACTGCTGACTCCACGCTCACATGCTGACTATTTAGAAAATTATATATTATATATTATTAATCAACTTATATGGAGACATAAGCAGTCCTAATGGTTATAATCATAACCATGATTTTTAAAAACGTGGATCGGTAAGCCAACGGAAGACCCACGTCAGGAAACACTTGTCCTGTTTCCTGGCAAACATTATACCTACTTATATGAAGACAAAGTTATGTATATGTCGACCTTGGCCCGAGGTCCTCGTCAGCAGAATAGACTGAGGCATGTACATGTATCTTCTAGATGTGTTTAGGCAAGAGGTCCATGTTAGAGTCGGAGGTTGTCTTGAGTTGAGTGACGGTTGTGGTGGTAAACCTCCTGGGCACGTGTCAGTACCATGGTGTGGCTCCACAATTAAATCTGGACCGAGAGGTGCTTTCTTAATGCGAACTTGGTTCATTATGCAGTGTTTACCTTTCCTTTGAAATATTAAGAAGGGCTTGGCAATCAATTAATGCTGTTTCTTGAGTTTTGCATTGTTGTATAAGCATTTTATGGGTAATATGGATACTATACTTCCTGATGATTGCAAGATGTCACATGATGTAAAAGTGTGAAACTTTTTTTGTACGTGCCTAAGTAATCATTTGTGTTGTTATCCAGGATCTTAAATTATACTCAAGTCTCTGATCTTCAGAATTAGCAGAACAGGCAAAATATTCATAAACGTTAATCTCAGGTCGATGGAGACTCGAACCTATTCACCTTGGAACAAGGTACGCAGTGCTCTACCACCGTACCACACTGGTCCAATACCTGGGCACCCAGCTAACGCTAAACGTTTTAGTCCAAGGCAGCCAGCCTTCAGGCAGGTGGCTTTCAGATTTTCATCTCATCCCCTGCATGATGCATCGACCCACCAGAGATTTTTACAATGTTTAGAATTCGTAGAACAGGTGAATCAGTCTATGATATAAAGTATGAGAGGGTCGACACTTGATCAAGACTAGAGCAAAGACGTCTTCCAGGTGAATACTGTGACAACAACCATAATAATAATATCCTTATTTACTACCAGTACATGTACAAGGTATACAGACCATAGCTGACATCAATAACATACTACTATATAGAAAGCCGCTTGTTATGCTGAGCATTTCCCGCAAATTAGGTCAGTTTTGTATTAGGATGCGACCCACACCAGTCCACTAACATCCAGGTACCCATTTTACACTGATGGGTGAACATAGACAACAAGTGTAAGGAAACACGCCCAATGTTTCTACCCTCGCTGGGAGTCGAACCCGGACACTCACCGCGTGAAGCGAGAGCTTCACCCACCAGGTCACGGGGCACAATGAACTATTTCCGGTTGTTACCATATAGGGTAGTAGTAAGCACCTGGTGTTTCCAGGGTAATTTTCATTTAAGGTTCTCGAGAAATTATATATAATTCTTCTTGGCTTCAGGTCCAGGAGCTTGATGGTTCCTTTCGTGTTCTGTTGACGGTGGTTTGTTAGTCAGGAAACATAATAAACGTCTAATGACACAGATAAGTATAGTTAAGTTTAGACACAGGCGCACATAAGTAAATTTATCATAGTGTAAAATGGTATAAACCTTAGTAATAGATACCGACAAATTGGCTTAGAAAAACCCATGAATAAACACCAGCACATATCAAAAATCTAAACCACAGTGTGAAATACATACGATAACCCCTCCCCCAAAAAAAAAAAAAAAAAAAACTTATTTTATTGAGTATTTATCAGTGACGATGTGTCCAGTGGGATCCACTGACCAACCCCCCACCAAGAAAAATCACACCCCATTCAAGAATAACAAAAGATCACCGCATAACAGTGATTCTTAAGATGACGCCTGTGTCTTATTAATGCTGGGAGGACAAAACCACACGCCACTGCAGCCCTGGAGCTGTCATCACCCTGCGGCCCTGGAGCTGTCATCACCCTGCGGCCCTGGAGCTGTCATCACCCTGCGGCCCTCAAGAACGCTGCCCTGACATTCTCATGTATTAGACATGACTGTTTTGGGTTCACGTCATGGTTCCTGGCTAAATACGGCGTTCTTTCTCTCACTCTTTTCCCCATGTCTGGTTAGCGTGTTAATTTTAAAGTTATCGAATACATGGGAAGATTGCATGTCACCAGTACACCACCAGTCAAAATTCTGTAATCCCTTAAATACTGTCTTGGCAGTGTCTGAGACCTATGTCTGCCATGGGAGGAGGTACAAGTACCCCCTCATCTTCTGCAGTGTATAAATTCATCTACACTAATAATACTGCGGACGTAGTAGTTATATTTTTTTTACATAATTTTTTTCCTAGAGTTAATTTGCTTTTATAGAATTATCCGTGAAGGGATGACTCAAAAAAGTCAACTCTTAATCGCCATATAATCTGCGGACTTAAACTTATTTACATAACTAACAGATAAAATCCCCTTTTGAGTAGTAAATATAATTATATTTACATAATTTAATGGAGCTGATACGCATTAATGTAACAGATTGCATATTAATATAATTTATATAATTCCTATAGAATTTTTATCCCTTGATCAGATAAGAGCTATAATGTACGTAAATATATAATTGATAATGGATCTACTTGACTGTTATAAGCTGGAAAAAATGAGGTAATTTCAGTCCGTTTAATTCGCTTGCCATCGAGGGATGCGGAGCCGGAGCTCTCCCTCCCATTCTATAGGAACTGCATGAGCCCCTACGGATTTAGCACTTCACATGAATATAATGGTTAGGTAAGGTTTGTCAGGACACAGGACAAGTGTTTCCTGACGCTGGTCTTAAGTTACATGACCCACAGCTGAAGCTTTTGGTCATCTGACCGAGGCCTTCCACTGGCTTACCACTCCACCCATTTAAAAATTATGGTTATAGTTATAACCCTCTTATTTATATATAATAATAATAATAATAATAATAATAATAATAATATAATAATAACCACAATAATAATAATAATAATAATAATGATAATAATAATAATAATAACCACAATAATAATAATAATAATAATAACCACAATAATAATAATAATAATAATAATAATAATAATAATAATAATAATAATAATAACCACAATAATAATAATAATAATAATAATAACCACAATAATAATAATAATAATAATAATAATAATAATAACCACAATAATAATAATAGTAATAATAATAATAATAATAATAATAATAATAATAATAATAATAATAATAATAATATAGTTCCCACAGAGATGGGTTAGGTTAATAATTTATCTAAACCGGTTAGGAAAACTCTATGTAACACAGATGTTATTACGATTATCTGTCTTCATGACTCACGAAATCGTAATGACACGATTGCAAACAAACCATACCACGGGTGGGGTTCGAACCCGCGGTCAGAGAGTCTCAAAACTCCAGACTGTCGCGTAAGCCACTGGGCCAGCTAGCTTCAATAAGATCCATCCAACTAGGTATATTTCTACACCATAGGAAGGTTAGCATAGGCACCACTGTGTGCCTTTGAAGGGGACTTGAGCTAGAGTTCGTCACGACCATGCTAGCGGGAGATTCGTCTGTAAAAACTTGCATTTGTGGACACAGTGGTGGCCTATGCTAACCTTCCTATGGTGTAGAAATATACCTAGTTGGATGGATCTTATTGAAGCTAGCTGGCCCAGTGGCTTACGCGACGGTCTGGAGTTCTGAGACTCTGTGACCGCGGGTTCGAACCCCACCCGTGGTATAATCTCTCTCTGTCTCTCTCTCTCTCTTAACTCTATATATCATGGTGCGTTACAACAATGAGACAAGTAAATTATTATTTGTGGAGTCTGTGGCGAAGGAGGAAGAGGAAGAGGAAGAGAAAGAGGAAGAGAAAGAGAAAGAGGAAGAGGAAGAGGAAGAGGAAGAGGAAGAGGAAGAGAAAGGAAGAGAAGAGGAAGAGGAAGAGGGGAAAAGACTAGGGAGAAGTATTTCTGGGTACGTATGCGTGTATGTATATCCTTGGGTGTGTACGGCTGTGCGTATGTACGTATGCGTGTATGTATATCTGTATGTGTGTATGTCCGTGTGTATGTGCGTTTGTGTGCATGTTCGTCTGTGTACGCACATCTGTGTATGTACAACCACGATATGTAACGTACATGTACGGATTTGTCTGTTCGCGTTTGTGTACACACGTGTGCGTATGTGTACGTGTGAATGTACGTGTTCGTGCTGTATGACTGCACATATTTAGACTCTTAATATATTTCCAGTTATTTTATCCCATAGTCTGAAGAATATATTATAATAATTATGTTCAGCTGACACCTAGATAATGAAGGGGGGAGGAGGGGAGGAGGAGGGGGGGGGAGGAGGGGGAGGGAGGAGGGAGGGAGGAGGGGAGGGAGGGGGAGGGAGAGGGAGGAGGAGGGGAGGGAGGAGGGAGGGAGGAGGGAGGGAGGAGGGGGGGAGGAGGGAGGGGGGAGGGAGGAGAGGGGAGGGAGGAGGGGAGGGAGGAGGGGAGGGAGGGAGGAGGAGGGAGGAGGGGAGGGAGGAGGGGGAGGGAGAGGGGAGGGAGGAGGGGGAGGGAGGAGGGGAGCGAGAAGGGGAGGGAGGAGGGGGAGGGAGGAGGGGAGGGAGGAGGGGAGGGAGGAGGAGGAGGGAGGAGGGGAGGGAGAAGGGGAGGGAGGAGGGGGAGGGAGGAGGGGGAGGGAGGAAGGAGGGAGGAGGGGAGGGAGGAGGGGAGGGAGGAGGGGGAGAGAATACGATTTTCGGACGAGAAAGCAAATGGGCAAGTCACCTTGCCTCTCTTCCTTCCCCCCCTTGTTCACCTAGCAGTAATTAGGTACCTGGATAGAGTTCCAGGGGTCAACGCCCCCGCGGCCCGGTCTGTGGCCAGGCCTCATGGTGGATCAGGGCCTGATCAACCAGGCTGTTACTGCTGGCCGCACGCAGTCCAACGGACGAACCACAGCCTGGCTGGTCAGGTACTGACTTTAGGTGCCTGTCCAGTGCCTGATTGAAGACAGCCAGGGGTCTATTGGTAATCCCCTTAATGTATGCTGGGAGGCAGTTGAACAGTCTTGGGCCCCTGACACTTATTGTGTTGTCTTTCAACGTGGTAGTGGCACCCCTGCTCTTCATTGGGGGGATGTTACATCGCCTGCCGAGTCTTTTACTTTCGTAGGGAGTGACTCTCGTGTGCAAGTTTGGCACTGATCCCTCTAGAATTTTCCACGTGTATATAATAATGTATCTCTCCCGCCTGCGTTCTAGGGAGTACAGGTTTAGGAACTTCAAGCGTTCCCAGTAATTGAGGTGGTTTATCGCAGTTATGTGTGCCGTGAAGGTTCTCTGCACATTTTCTAGGTCAGCAATTTCACCTGCTTTGAAAGGTGCAGTTAGTGTGCAGCAATATTCCAGCCTAGATAGAACAAGCTACCTGAAAAGTGTCAACATGGGCTTGGCATCCCTGGTTTTGAAGGTTCTCATTATCCATCCTGTCATTTTTCTAGCAGATACGATTGCTACAGTGTTATGGTCCTTGAAGGTGAGATCCTTTGACATGATCACTCCCAGGTCTTTGACATTAGTTTTCGCTCTATTGTGTGGTTGGAATTTGTTTTATACTCCGATGAGATTTTAATTTCCTCACGTTTTTCATATCAGAGTAATTGAAATTTCTCATCATTGAACTTCATATTGTTTTCTGCAGCCCATTTAAAGATTTGGTTGATGTCTGCTTGGAGTCTTGCAGTGTCTTCAATGGTGGACACTGTCATGCAGATTCGGGTGTCATCTGCAAAGGAAGACACGGCACTGTGGCTGATATCCCTGTCTATGTCCGATATAAGGATGAGGAACAGGATGGGAGCGAGTACTGTGCCTTGTGGAACAGAGTTTTTCACTGTAGCCGCCTTAGACTTTACTCTTTGTGTTCTACTTGTTAGGAAATTATAGATCCATCTACCAACTTTTCCTGTTATTCCTTTATCACGTATTTTGTGTGCTATTACACCATGGTCACACTTATCAAAGGCTTTTGCAAAGTCTGTGTATATAACATCTGCATTCTGTTTGTCTTCTAGAGCATCCAGAACCTTGTCGTAGTGGTCCAGTAGTTGGGACAGACAGGAGCGACCTGCTCTAAACCCATGCTGCCCTGGGTTGTGTAATTGATGGTTATCTAGATGAGTGGCGATCTTGCCTCTTTGAACCCTTTCAAAGATTTTTATGATATGGGACGTTAGCGCTATTGGTCTGTAGTTCTTTGCTATTGCTTTACTGCCGCCTTTGTGGAGTGGGGCTATGTCTGTTGTTTTTAGTAACTGCGGGACGACCCCAGTGTCCATGCTCCATCTCCATAGGATGTTAAGGGCACGTGATAGGGGCTTCTTGCAGGTCTTGATGAACACGGAGTTCCATGAGTCTGGGCCTGGAGCGGAGTGCATGGCCATGTCATTTACCGCCTTTTCGAAGTCATTTGGTGTCAGGGTGATGTCAGACAGGCATGCGTCTGCCAAGTTCTGTGGCACTCTCATAAAAAAATCATTTAGGTCTTCGACTCTCAGTCCGGTTAGCGGCTCGCTAAAAACTGAGTCATACTGGGACTTAAGTAACTCACTCATTTCCTTGCTGTCATCTGTGTAGGACCCATCCCGTTTAAGTAGGAGCCCAATACTGGTTGTTGTTCTCGACTTTGATTTGGCATAAGAAAAGAAATACTTTGGGTTTCTTTCAACTTCATTTATGGCTTTTAGTTCTTCTCGCGTTTCTTGATTCCTGTAAGATTCCTTTAGTTTTAGTTCGATGTTTGCTATTTCTCTGACCAGTGTCTCCCTACGTATTTCAGATATATTAGCCTCTTGTAGCCGCTCTGTTATTCTTTGTCTTCGCCTGTATAGGGAGCGTCTTTCTCTTTCTAGTTTACTTCTTCTCCTTTTCCTTGAGCAAAACTCAAGTGCCACAGAGTTAATTTGTTCTAGACATAGGTTAGGATCCGTGATGCTTAGGCAATCTTCCCAGTTTATATCATTTAGGACTTGGTTTACTTGGTCCCACCTTATGTTTTTGTTATTGAAGTTGAATATGGTGTTAGTCCCCTTACACCTCCTGCCCCTGTTCACCTAGCAGTAAACAGGTACCTGGGTGTTAGTCACCTTATACCTGTTGCCCTCTTCACCTAGCAGTAAACAGGTACCTGGGTGTTAGTCACCTTACATCTGCTGTCCTTATTCACCTATCATTAAGTAGGTACCTGCTCCCCCTGTTCACCTAGCAGTAAACAGGTACCTGGTGTTAGTCACCTTATACCTGTTGCCCTCTTCACCTAGCAGTAAACAGGTACCTGGGTGTTAGTCACCTTACATCTGCTGTCCTTATTCACCTATCATTAAGTAGGTACCTGCTCCCCCTGTTCACCTAGCAGTAAACAGGTACCTGGGTGTTAGTCACCTTATACCTGTTGCCCTCTTCACCTAGCAGTAAACAGGTACCTGGGTGTTAGTCACCTTACATCTGCTGTCCTTCTTCACCTACCATTAAGTAGGTACCTGCTGGCCCTGTTCACCTAGCAGTAACTATTTTTGTGTCATGCCCCATTTTAAACTGCAGTTCAGGTGTTGTCATGGCACTGATTGCAACACATTAATCTGGCACCTGACAGTGTCATTGGTACTAGGTTGGTTGGCTGGTGTAGATTCGCCGGTACTCTCCCGGTCCGGGTCTTTTCCAGATGGTGACCCGGCCTTGGCTCCCTGTCTTGGGTGTGTCTGAGACCTATGTCTCCCATGGGAGGAGGTACAAGTACCCCCTCATCGTCAGGGACCAATTGTCCCAGGCCTAGCCACGTTCCCCGCCCTCACGGGGCTCGAAGGGAGAAGCTAGGCCTCTCAGGTCTGCCATCTTCCCCGCCACAGGAAGGTCTGAAACGGACTAATCTAATTTACATTATTCCTTATGGGAACAAATTCGTTCGGTAACGGCACTTGAACAGCATTCTATACATGAAATGAGGATTGGAGTAAAGTCTCATGGAATGTATAATGTATATACACTTGTATGTATGTACACCTCTAAGTCCTCCACACATACGCTGTTATGTATGATAATCTATGTAACTGTATTTGTATATACATGAAGATATACCTGAGATATATACCTGAGAGATATACACCTGAGTGTATATACGTTGAGCGATATACATCTCTCAATGTATATACAAAGATATGCACACACAGACATCGATATATGTACGCAGGTTAGGTAAGGTTCGTCAGGAAACAGCACAAGTGTTTCCTGACGCGGTCTTAGTCAGATGATGACCCACCGTTGGAGATTTTGGTCATCTGACCGAGGCCTTCCGCTGGCTTACCCCTCCACCCCTTTAAAAAATGTTGATTATAATTATAACCATCTAATAGTGTATGTATGTACGCAAACACACCTCTCAGTGTATATTCATGAGATATATGTCTCTCAGTGTATATACACTGAGAGACATACAGCACTCGGTGTATACAGTACTGCTACGGATGAGAGTATTATAATTCTGAGCATTCCTCGTCTATAGTAACCATACCAAATGGTTATACTAATTATAACCATGATTTTTAAAGTGGTGGAGTGGTAAGCCAGTGGAAGGCCTCGGTCAGATGACCAAAAGCTTCAGCTGTGGGTCATCATTTGACTAAGACACGTCGAAACACTTGTCGTCTGACAAACCTACCTAACTAACCTAGACAGCGTCAGGAAACACTTGTCCTGTTTCCTGACAAACCTTACCTAACCTAACCTGAAGACCAGCGTCAGGAAACACTTGTGCTGTTTCCTGACAAACCTACCTAACCTAACCTGAAGACCAGCGTCAGAAACACTTGTGCTGTTCCTGACAACCACTAACTACCTGAAGACCAGCGTCAGGAAACACTGTGCTGTTCGAACCTAACCTAACCTGAAGACCAGCGTCAGGAAACACTTGTGCTGTTTCCTGACAAACCTTACCTAACCTAACATCTACCAAACATTTTCCTGATTCCTCAAATCAAGGAACGACACATCAACTGTTCCACTGTGACGTTTCGCCCATCACCGTATACATACCATGTTTCTTTATTACTTTCCAGTATAAATATAAATTCACCTTGTCTTAGTCTGTATTCTTCCCAGTAATTTATGCTCTAATTGTTGTATTTATTTCAGCTTATTGTGTCTATATTTCGTCTCAAAGCCCAAAAAGACCTTTGAGTAATTACCACAGTTTTCAGCGCATTTTTATATTATGCTGCAATTGAATTATTTAATCTTTTGCTTATCTTAAATCTTGCAATGTTCATTAAAATTAGCATTGAAGTTCCTCCTTTGTTATAAAGTATACAAAAGAATATGCTAGTTTATGCTTGTAGGTTCTCCAGTATAGTCATGCCTTTGTTATGTATGTTGTGGGATAATATACACGGTGAGGTGTATGTCTCTCAGTGTATACACTAATAGTTTACTTAATCACAGGGTTAAGGCTTTCTTGATTTGGTCGTCAAAAAGTTTACAGGGAGTCTTAATGACCCTCGTGTAGTAGATAGGACTTAAACCTCATTAACCAATCATATCGTATTTAATAAGTTAATTATTGCCATTATTTCATGTGATTAATGTCACTTTTTGCATTGTTTTCATGTGATTTATAAGCATATGTGCGCAATAGTATTGTGTTCAGACTGATTGATTGAGTTTAACTTCACATGTTGTAAACATTGGCTCTCAAGACGCATTTAACGAAATTTTTGTCTCAGTGGACCCCCGGTGTTCGTCCATTTTTCGTAACAGAATGCTGTTCAAGTGCCATTACCAACCGAATTTATTCCCTTAAGAAATAATGTAAAGTAGACTAGTCCTTTTAGACCCCCAAAACTACACTTATAAAAGCATTTAAAAAAATACACTTACATAAAAGGGCGTGTTTTGAGCAGGACGAACACCGGGGGTCCACTGTATACATAAACTTAACACGCACGCTCGGCCCTTCTTCTTCTCAACCTGACTGACATAGTAGTCATCACAAAGATTATAGAACCATTGTTTACATGTCAAATCCGCGTCGATCACCATGCCCAGCCCTTCTAGGGCAGGGTAGGTGCCAAGGCTGGAGCTTGCTACCATCTGCGGCTCGCAAGCCTGCCCTTCCGTCAGCCTCCTTGGGGCGGGGAAGGTGGCAGACCAGAGGGGCCTGGCAACTATCTACCTACCTGCCTCGTGCTTGTGGGCGAATATGGCTAGGCCTGGGACCAGTTGGTCCCACCGCTGAGGGGTACCCCCTCCCATGGGAGACTTCGGTCTCTGCTACTCCCACACCAGGGAGCCGGAACCGGGTCGCCATCTGGTAAAGACCCGGGCCGGGAGATTTCCCGGTGAATCAACACCTCAAATCCGCGAGAGTACTAGCCAGTTAATGAGGATGAAATCATAATAATTAAAGTATTTAATGGTTATAATCAAAACTATGAATTTTATGGAGAGGGACAGGTAAGCTAATCTTGGGTCATATAACCAAAAGCACCAGCAGTGGGTCATTATGTGACCCGCGTTAGAAAACCCTTGTCCTGTTTCCTGACAAACATTATACCTACCTACATCAGGATTTAAAAATTGGTTATAATCATAACCATAATTTTTAAAGGGGTGGAGGGGTAAGCCAGTGGAAGGCCTCGGTCAGATGAGCAAAAGCTCCAGCTGTGGATTATTATATGATTAAAACCAGCGTCAGGAAACAATTGTCGTGACTAATCTTATCATACCGAATCAACACTGGGAATATACACAGCGTATATATGCTTAGAGTTTAATCCTTATTTTAGGGATTAAATTATTCTTGTTTGGTGGGGAGCAGGTTACCGTGCAGTCTTAGTGACACTAGTGTAGTCAAAAAGACTTTAAACCCAGTTAACCAATATAAACACTATACTGAAAAAGTGCGAGTCACTCCACATCAGGTTAGGTAAGATTTGTCAGGAAACAGGACAAGTGTTTCCTGACGCTGGTCTTAGTCATATGATGACCCGCAGTTGGAGCTTTTGGTCATATGACCGAGGCCTTCCACTGGCTTACCACTCCATCTCTTTAAAAATTATAGATATGATTATAATCATTAGGATTTATTCCGCATCAGGACTAGCGTCGCAGCTCTGAAGGTCTTCCTGAAGACACTCAGGTACACAGGCTTGAGACATACCATGACTCCTGATCAACCTTCCTCAGAGACACTGCCAGGCACTACCACAACCTTCCAGGCTCCTTACAATCCTGTTCCTATCTCTCTCTACACCTAAGCCACTTATCATGCCCTTTGCAGGATGGACCTTCAAAGGCGTCCTGTTTTTTTCCACGTCAACACCACCATAACATTCACATCCTTGCCACACCACAGCTGTGAACGTGTGTTTGTGCACTCTGACGGATTATCTTGCCAACTGTTGTCTTGTGTCTGCCTCGCCATGTCAAGTCTTGTCTTCCTGTCATAAACTGCTGGTGTGAAATCACATGACTGATGATAAATGAGACATTTGTACATCACCTTTCCAAAATATACCCAACTGTTCCACAAGTGCCCCATTTATCAATTTGTCATGTCACACAATGACTCTGCTACTCTGCTATAGGCCTTCCTTTCCCTCCACTGCCTCTCATGTCTCACTACTGCCCCCTACCTGAGAGCAAGTCTAGTTTTTTAGTTTAGAGAGGTATATGTTTCTCAGTATATACATTTGCTGAGAGTTTACTTTAATCCCCATTTTAGGGATTAAAGTATTTTTGCCTGGTGATGAAAATGTTATGCATGAACCTCCTTAATGATCCCGGTGTAGTAAATGGCCTTAGAATCACATTAACTAATCAACCAGCCCCATTTCATGGTACGTAATGTTGTTCCCAAAGGAGACTAGCATGGTTTTACGAGCGACT
Organism: Cherax destructor; assembly: GCA_009830355.1. NCBI lineage: Eukaryota > Metazoa > Arthropoda > Malacostraca > Decapoda > Parastacidae > Cherax > Cherax destructor. Next base: position 153,695 of record WNWK01003057.1, read on the forward strand.
ATTATTCACTTTCAGTGTGAATACCCAAGTGTTGGAGACATGCATGACCATTGTATTGGTGAACATTACGTCCGTTATGCCGTTACGTCCGTTATGCCGTCACGTCCGTTATGCCGTTACGTCCGTTATGCCGTCTGTTAACTTCTTTATCAAACTTGAAAAAACCAGTTTGATAAAGAAATGGGAAGATTTTTTTAATTTAAAGCCTCTTAGCATTTAATAAAGAGTAAATTTCAACACCATTTTGATGTAATAATCGTAGAAAATGACACAGATAAATGTCACTACCATACATCCACAGCATTATATTACCATGACAATAATTTTCAAAGTGGTGGAGTGGTAAGCCAGTGGAAGGCCTCGGTCAGATGACCAAAAGCTCCAGCTGTGGGTCATCATATGACTAAGACCAGCGTCAGGAAACACTTGTCCTGTTTCCTGACAAACCTTACCTAACCTAACCTGAAGACCAGCGTCAGGAAACACTTGTGCTGTTTCCTGACAAACCTTACCTAACCTAACCTGAAGACCAGCGTCAGGAAACACTTGTGCTGTTTCCTGACAAACCTTACCTAACCTAACCTGAAGACCAGCGTCAGGAAACACTTGTGCTGTTTCCTGACAAACCTTACCTAACCTAACCTGAAGACAGCGTCAGGAAACACTTGTGATGTTTCCTGACAAACCTTACCTAACCTAACCTGAAGACCAGCGTCACGAAACACTTGTGATGTTTCCTGACAAACCTTACCTAACCTAACTTGCTGTTATAGACTCATTATCAGACGAATACAATAAAAGGTTCACTGACTTTAAGAATCATGACCGCACACTATGATTAACATTACAACCTCCCCTAGCTGATGTCTACAAGACTCCCTAAAGAGCTACAGATGGAACAGATTGAGCCCTCAGAAGATAACATTTTAAGTCCCTGTTTGATGCTAAGAAAGATCCCATTTACATATGGAAAAATGCAATGGAATGCCCACATCTACGGCAACATGAAGACAAATGCTTCTTTGTTTCTGATTCACTTATTGTTGTGAATCCACATTCTCCTGTCTAACCCAATTTAAGACGCCCTTAAGGTCCCAAACGACGGACAGGCACCCGGACGATCATCTGAAAGCGGTCCTCCATCTTTCAACCAAAAATCCAAATACTTTTCCCCCCAAAAAAACAGTCAAAACAAAGTCATTCAAAGATTAGTTAACTTTACAAACTGGAAAAGAAAAATCTTGAAGTTATTATATAATAATTAATTTTTTTCCAAAATAACCGACATTTTGGGGTATACCTAATATGGCTTCCCAAAAGTTTGCCCATCCTGGTTGATCAGGTCCTGATCCACCATGAGGCCTGGTCACAGACCGGGCCGCAGGGGCGTTGACCCCCGAAACCCTCTCCAGGTATACCCCTGGCTAGGCTCTCCCAGGCCTCTAGTAGGAAGGACTCGCACGTAATACAGAGGAGGAGGTGTTGATTCATCGGGAATTCTCCCGGCCCGTGTCTTTACCAGATGACGACCCGGCTCCGGCTCCCTGGCGTGGGAGTAGCAGAGACCTAAGTCTCCCATGGGAGGGGATACCTCTCAGCGGTGGGACCAACTGGCCCCAGGCCTAGCCACATTCCCCACAAGCACGAGGCAGGTAGGTAGATAGATGCTAGGCCTCTCTGGTCTGCCACCTTCCCTAACGGGAAGGACAGGCTTACGAGCTGCAGATGGTAGCAAGCTCCAGCCTTGGCACCTACCCTGCCCTAGAAGGGCTGGGCATGGTGATCGACCAGGTAATACTATATTACATTCGGTATATTCAATGACAATTGCTTATTATAACTCGAGTTGATGATGTGTATGTTCGTGTGTGCATGGTGTATGCTGTATGTCTGGTAGCGTGAAAGAGAAAGGTGTATTTCTTACACAGGTGTTAATTACTGAAGTTACCTGCCGTGAGGTGATCGTTTAGGAGCTACGAGCGTAATGACAGACACGCCACCCTGATTACTTTACACTAATATACCCAATGTAAACGATTTAATACACACACACACACACACACACACAACATATATATATATATATATATATATATATATATATATATATATATATATTTTGTGTTGTGTGTGTGTGTGTGTGTGTGTGTGTGTGTGTGTGTGTGTGTGTGTGTGTGTGTGTGTGTGTGTGTGTGTGTGTGTGTGTGTGTGTGTGTTTAAGATTTAATTATATCACTGTCCGCAACAGAACATTTAATCAGGATTACGTGAAACAAATCCTGTAATCCCATCTGGCCGGGGGATTTAGGTCTAGATAATGGGCGAAAGAGAAAGAGAAAGAGAAAGAGAAAGAGAAAGAGGAGAAGAGGAATTAGAACGAAAAGAAGGAAAGGAGGAGGGAAGGGATTAGTACGAGGAGAATGATAGGAAGGACGAGGAGGACGAGGAGGACGAGGAGGACGAGGAGGACGAGGAGGAGTATAAAGAGGCAGTTGCGTCATAGTCACCTCAGCGTGACGCAAGCAGCCACCTACGCACTGCGTCACATTTTTGCTGGAACTTTGTGAAGAAAGTTTCTCAGTTATTATCATCTTATCTCTAAGTTCCTTCCCTCTTTATTTTTTTTCCTTACCTCCCATTCTTATCTTCTTGTCTCCCTCCGTGTTACTGACCTAGTTATCTACTAGTGCCAGTGCCTGTGTTACTGACCTAGTTATCTACTAGTGCCAGTGCCTGTGTTACTGACCTAGTTATCTACTAGTGTCAGTGCCTGTGTTACTGACCTAGTTATCTACTAGTGTCAGTGCCTGTGTTACTGACCTAGTTATCTACTAGTGCCAGTGCCTGTGTTACTGACCTAGTTATCTACTAGTGTCAGTGCCTGTGTTACTGACCTAGTTATCTACTAGTGTCAGTGCCTGTGTTACTGACCTAGTTATCTACTAGTGCCAGTGCCTGTGTTACTGACCTAGTTATCTACTAGTGTCAGTGCCTGTGTTACTGACCTAGTTATCTACTAGTGTCAGTGCCTGTGTTACTGACCTAGTTATCTACTAGTGCCAGTGCCTGTGTTACTGACCTAGTTATCTACTAGTGTCAGTGCCTGTGTTACTGACCTAGTTATCTACTAGTGTCAGTGCCTGTGTTACTGACCTAGTTATCTACTAGTGCCAGTGCCTGTGTTACTGACCTAGTTATCTACTAGTGTCAGCAGATGGGTCTATGAAGGATGAGGTAAATCATAGAATTAACGAAGGAAAAAAGGTGAGTGGTGCACTGAGGAGTCTGTGGAGACAAAGAACTTTATCCATGGAAGTAAAGAGGGGAATGTATGAGAGTATAGTTATACCAACACTCTTGTATGGGTGTGAGACATGGGTGGGGAATGTTGCAACAAGGAGAAGGCTGGAGGCAGTGGAGATGTCATGTCTGAGGTCAATGTGTGGTGTGAATATAATGCAGAGAATCCGTAGTTTGGAAATTAGGAGGAGGTGTGGGATTACCAAAACTATTATCCAGAGAGCTGAGGAGGGGTTGTTGAGGTGGTTCGGACATGTAGAGAGGATGGAACTATAAGGTGCACGAGTGTTACAACTTTATTACTACAATGAACCGCGTGTCCTTTAATACAACACCACTTGCCAGCAACACTAAATCTGCACTTGACTCAGACTTTGAGCATATAAGACGCAGGCTGATGCCTGCGTCTTATATGCCGGAAAATACAGTACCTATGGTTGATACCTTTTTGGAATCTCACAGCGACTCAGACTTAGTCTGGTTTATGTTGGTATCATGTCTCCTCTAGTTGCTGTGTCCTCTGATGGTACCAGCTGGGTTCATCTTAGTCACTACTTATACCTCATACTCCTTACTTCTGAGACTTGCTTCACTGTAGACTCTGCACGTTCTTCAGTTTCCTGGCATACTTCACCAGGTGTGACCTCCATACTTGTGCTTCACGAGTCTTTTATCGTATCATGAACGACTCTGTTTTGACTCCTGGAGGACGCTACAAAAGTTGCTACCCGAGCATTTGTTTCTGAGGTTATTTAGCTGGTGTGAGTCTCTGGTGATATGCTCGGCACTATGCTTACCCTCTAGGTCTTTCTGCTTGCCTGAGCTTTGAAGTCTGTCCCTGACCCACGATCAGCGTCGAAACTTTTCCTTTCTCCAATTTTCCTAACCTTTCAGTTGTTTGGGTAAAATTTCGCTAGCCATTTGCCTGATCACTTCAGTAGTTTGCCCAAGTGTAAACAGGGTACATCTATGTCTTCTGCCAGAAACAGTATTGGTCTTTAAACCAATTCTTGTGGGAACCCATCTGTCGCATTTTCCCAGTGTGACATCCCTACATGACTGTCATCTCATGTGTGAGTCTTCCACTGTAGTTCCTTCCCTGTTATGTCTGCCTCGCAGCGTGTGAGAGGCAGTGTCAAGGGCATTCTTGAAGTCCAAGAATATGCAGTTCAGCCATCCCTCTCTCCTGCCTAACTTTTTTGTATAGTTTATGTAAGATTGTGAGACAAAACTTGCCATTTCTGACCCCATGATGGTAGGTATTTATGAAGGCACTTCTGTCCAAGTGTGTGAGTGAGTGTGTGTGTGTGTGTGTGTGCTGTGTGTGTGTGTGTGTGTGTGTGTGTGTGTGTGTGTGTGTGTGTGAATGCACACAGGCACGCAAGCAATCAGTGTTTCGTGACATTGTCTGACTGCATGAATTTCACACACTGTTGCCTTTAAGGCTCTGTCTACCTACACACCCACCCACCCTCTACCACCTGTCTACCTCCACACCCACCCACCCTCCACCACCTGTCTACCTCCACACCCACCCACCCTCCACCACCTGTCTACCTCCACACCCACCCACCTACCTTCCACCACCTGTCTACCTCCACACCCACCCACCCTCCACCACCTGTCTACCTAAACACCCACCCACCCTCCACCACCTGTCTACCTCCACACCCACCCACCCTCTACCACCTGTCTACCTCCACACCCACCCACCTACCTTCCACCACCTGTCTACCTCCACACCCACCCACCTACCTTCCACCACCTGTCTACCTCCACACCCACCCACCCTCCACCACCTGTCTACCTAAACACCCACCCACCCTCCACCACCTGTCTACCTCCACACCCACCCACCCTCTACCACCTGTCTACCTCCACACCCACCCACCCTCCACCACCTGTCTACCTCCACACCCACCCACCTACCTTCCACCACCTGTCTACCTCCACACCCACCCACCCTCCACCACCTGTCTACCTAAACACCCACCCACCCTCCACCACCTGTCTACCTCCACACCCACCCACCCTCTACCACCTGTCTACCTCAACACCCACCCACCCTCCACCACCTGTTTACCTCCACACCCACCCACCTACTTCCACCACCTGTCTACCTCCACACCCACCCACCCTCCACCACCTGTCTACCTCCACACCCACCCACCCTCCACCACCTGTCTACCTCCACACCCATCCACCCTCCACCACCTGTCTACCTCCACACCCACCCACCCTCCACCACCTGTCTACCTCCACACCCATCCACCCTCCACCACCTGTCTACTTCCACACCCACCCACCCTCCACCACCTGTCTACCTCCACACCCACCCACCCTCCACCACCTGTCTACCGCCACACCCACCCACCCTCCACCACCTGTCTACCTCCACACCCACCCACCCTCCACCACCTGTCTACCTCCACACCCACCCACCCTCCACCACCTGTCTACCTCCACACCCACCCACCCTCCACCACCTGTCTACCTCCACACCCACCCACCCTCCACCACCTGTCTACCTCCACACCCACCCACCCTCCACCACCTGTCTACCTGAAACTCATCCCCAACAAAGAGCTCATTAGAAGACTGTACAAGGAGACTCTGAGCTCCAGAGGAGACAGACCTGGGGGGTAAGCATAGTGCCGAGCATATCACCCAAGACTCACATCAGTCGAAAAACATCCACAGTCAATGCTCGTTTGGCAAATCAGGAATATCAAGTCATTCATTGCCCTTTACACAACATATGTGAAGCCGATCTTAGAGTACGCAGAACCAGCGTGGAACCCACACCCGTTAAAGCATGACAAGACACTAAAGTGCAAATGTTTGCAATGAGACTAGTCCTACAGATAAGGAAAGTCTAGTTGAACTGAACCTGACCTCATTAGAGGATAGAAGAATTAGGGAGACATGATCACAACACGTTTTTTATGACCCAATAACTGGTTCAGGTTAAACGAGGTCCTAAACGACCAGGGAGGAAGAGAGAGG
>WNWK01003057.1:165000-182016 GCA_009830355.1 Cherax destructor
TTGTGGCAACGTTTCGCTCTCCAGGAGCTTTGTCAAGCCGTTACGTCTTTAAAAAGTTCCTGGAGAGCGAAACGTTGCCACAATAAAGTATCACATTAGTTGCATGTGTCCATTTATCTAACATTCGGTAATTCTGTCATTATTACCTTTGATAAGTTCCGAGAGTTTATACTCCCGTCCTTCCTCTGCCTGTCCTCTCACTTCTAACATTCCCTCAGGTCATTCAGCGTCCCTCGGGTCAAGCCAAGCACCAGGTCAGGTCAGCCAAGACGCAGCATCACACAACATCTGGATCTGCAAACCTATTGGCAGTTCTCAGGGACGAGGCATATCCATCTTCCAGGTAACTGCCTTAGCTACTGAACATAAGAAAGGAGGAACATTAAACAGGTCTACCAGCCCATACTTAGCAGGTCCTTGTAGTGATTATTTATGACCTCTTATTACTGTAATAATGTTGGTAGACTTACCCACAATATGTTAGGTAAAAATGACACAAGTGCAACTAATGTGACATTTTATTGTGGCAACGTTTCGCTCTCCAGAAGCTTTGTCAAGTTGTACGTACTTTGTCAAGCCGTAACGGCTTGACAAAGTACGTACAACTTTTCCTACCTTAGTCTGTCTTGTTTTATTTTATGTTTGCTCTGCGTTGAAGAACAAAAAGTCACAATTCCTTGACTGTTGTTGTTGTTGTTCCTTGTTGTAGCAGACATGTACTATGGATTCTGTGTTCAATATAGCCTAGAGATAAGGCCTGTGTTTCTATCACAACACACAAATAACCCACACGTAGGAGAGAGGAGCTTACGACGACGTTTCGGTCCAACTTGGACCATTTACAAAGTCACACAAACGGAAAGGAGAGGCGCCAGTACACTGCGGGTTATTTGTGATGTTGAAGAGTTTGTGCTGAATGTTCCACACGTATTTACCGCTTCACATAATCATAATAACTGGTGTTGCAGGACCTGCACGAGCTGAGCTATACCACGAGTGCTGTGGTACAGAGGTACATCCACAACCCCCTGCTGGTGGGAGGCTACAAGTGTGACGTGAGACTCTACGTGCTAGTTACCTCCTTCCTTCCTCTCACCGTCTATATGTACACCGAGGGCATAGTCAGGTATGACATGTACTTGTCTTGCTGTTGGGGATTATATGGCAGCTCTTAGTCCTCGTCTTGTGAACGGACTATGTGATTAGCGAACGGAGGTTCGAACCTCCAATACTCACTGTGTAGATATCAGTATATCTTTAACTCACTGTCTAAATATTAGTATATCTTTAACTTCACTTATCGTGTTGAATGAACTACATGTAGTAAGCGTTTCACTTACACAAGTCTAGAGACTTGTGTAGGTCTTTGTATGGGTCTAAAGTATGGTCTTTGACTACTGTGCCAAGGAAAAAGTTGGCAGCAATGAAGATGTATGTTTGAGATCAATGTTTGATGTGAATATTTTGCAAAGAGAAAGTATATAGAAATTAGAAGACGACTGGGAGGTATTAGAGGCATCATTCAAAGAGTGGAAGTTGAGATGGCACGATCGTGTAGCCAGAATGAAGAAAGTTAACTTGATCAAAATGCTGTAGACATTGTAATTTATTGAATCATTTGCATCGTGATGTTTCGGACTATTTATAAAGCTAGTGCTTAAATAATGGTAAATAAGTTAGTCTTCTAAAAGTGCTTTACTGCCTTGGTGGACTACAACCACTGTGATATTTATGAATATATAACAAGAACATGAATAACAAAGCACAAAGGAACTTCCTACATAAATTTTAAGTTTCTTTACAGGATCTGTCTTCTCACTCTCTTCCTTGACCTGTCTTCCCAGACTCTCCCCTGACACTCCCTAGAGTCTCAAATGAGAGGTCCAACTTTTCCTATAAATTCATGTTCTCCTTTCACTTGTGTCTGGTGAAGAGGGTCCCAGAAGGGGGTCGAAATATACAGATCAATCAACCTCCTGTGTTTTTGCTTCATGTGGGTTATTATTGAACATTGACATGTGTTCAGTACGCTTTAGTTATTCATATAACAAATCTTTTACGTTACAACTCAGAAAATCGTAATAACACGATTGTAAACGAATCTCAGAACGGTTTGTGAGTTTGAGGGTTCACTTGCCATGAGTTCGATCCCACACCAGTTCTGTGATTAATATTATATTATATAATCAAGTTTTCAATTCATCCTCAGTAATTCATATGATTTTCTCGTTTATAAATAACATTTTCATTGTAATTTATTAAACATACTGTAAAGCAAACAAATAACAAAAAAAAAAAATACAATAAACGAGACGAATTTGAGTTTTTAAATATTTTCTTAACGTTTTGGCATCCATATTTTTTTTCTTCCAAATAAAGTGTTTGAAGGCAGTGATGGGGTCTGACAGGTTTGGCCCTGTGACAGGTTTGGTACTGAGAAGTACAGCCTCGCATCTCTGGACAACATCTTCAGCCACCTGACCAACACGTCGCTCAACAAGCAAGCTCCTGGCTACAGGATGGAGAAGGAGAGGGTCGGAGCTGGTCAGTCTCAAACACACACCTCTGCAACTTGGCACAGTAACCCCCATTAAATAAACCTAGCCACCTAATGCTAATGGCTGTAATCATAATTATAATTTTTTAAAGTAATGGAGTGGTAAGCCAGTGGAAGGCCTCGGTTGGATGACCAAAAGCTCCAGCTGTGGGTCATCATATGACTAAGACCAGCGTCAGGAAACACTTGTGCTGTTTCCTGACAAACCTTACCTAACCTAACCTGAAGACCAGCGTCAGGAAACACTTGTTCTGTTTCCTGACAAACCTTACATAACCTAACCTGAAGACCAGCGTCAGGAAACATTTGTCCTGTGCCCTGACAAACCTTACCTAACCTAACCTGAAGACCAGCGTCAGGAAACACTTGTTCTGTTTCCTGACAAACCTTACATAACCTAACCTGAAGACCAGCGTCAGGAAACATTTGTCCTGTGCCCTGACAAACCTTACCTAACCTAACCTGAAGACCAGCGTCAGGAAACATTTGTCCTGTGCCCTGACAAACCTTACCTAACCTAAATGAACCTTCCTTGCCTCTGCAAATTTCCACAGTATTCCTTGTTAAATCAACCTCATAAACTTAGCCGAGGTTATGGCAGTCTAACCCCAAGATCATGAAGGCTCCACCTCACCCATTCACTACCAGAATACTTTAATACCTTAAATGGGACCTAATATAACATCTCATTTAATATACACAGAATCATGCAATCGAATAAAAAACTGGCTAGAATAACACCATACACAAGCTAGATTATCTAAAACAACAACTACTAATTCTCTAACATCAAGTTTCCCCTAAATCACCTTATACGTATATCCTTTTGTATTCAACAAAGGCTAACGCAAAAGCAACTATAAAACCTTTTCCATAAATAATTTTAAACCTAGTAAAACCTAAATTTGTGTAGTACTAAACTAGACATAACCTAACTTATAGTGAACTAATCTAACATTAAACTAACTTACAGAGACTGCAAAGTAAGTAATATGCAACACAACCGCACTCTTTAAGTACTCTCTTCATGTACTCTATTGCTAACCTTAAGGACTCACTATACGTACATTACTGTGTTTTCCAGTACAGGTTTTATATAATATATATATAACGTTTTTCGAGTCAGTGAACAATACTCATTTTAAAGATTAAGGTGTAGTAAACAGGTGGTCCAGTGCAGGTGACTGGTCCAGGGCAGGTGACTGGTCCAGGGCAGGTGACTGGTCCAGTGCAGATAACTGGATTATGCAGCTCAGTTTTGGTCTCCTTACTACAGGATGGATATAGATTCATTGGAGAACATACAAAGAAGAATGACTAAAATGATTTACAGTATAAGAAATCTCCCGTATGAAGATAGACTTAGAGCGTTGAATCTCCACTCTCTGGAGAGACGTAGAATGAGGGGAGATATCATCGAGGTGTACAAGTGGATGATGGGCATAAACAAAGGAGATATTAATAAAATACTGAGGATATCGAACCTAGTAAGAACGAGAAATAACGGATTTAAATTGGATAAATTTAGATTTAGAAAGGACATAGGCAAGTACTGGTTTTCGAACAGAGTTGTAGATGCGTGGAACAATCTTCCGAGTACTGTGATAGAGGCTAGGACCTTGGGTGGCTTTAAAAAGAGATTGGACAAATATATGAGTGGGAGGGGCTGGGTTTGATTTGTGTCGTGAGTACGGGAATAAATTTTTAGGTAGTGGTGGTTTTGATAAGGACCTGCCTTGTATGGGCCAGTAGGCCTTCTGCAGTGTTCCTCCATTCTTATGTTCTTATGTTAACTGGTCCACTTTACGTGACTGAACACATCAGGTGACCGAAGTAGAGATGCGGGTCTATTGTATAGTTCCTGTTAGGTTTTTTTACTTGCACTGGACCAGTCAGTCACCTGCATTGGACCAGTCAGTCACATGAACTGGACCAGTCAGTCACCTGCACTGGACCAGTCAGTCACTTGCACTGGACTTTCCAGCTAGAACCCCTTGACGTAGGATTGCAACTCGTGTTTTGGCTAACCATTCCTCTCACCATGGCTTGTGGAGGTTGCAAGTGGACTGTGGGTGAGCTGAGGAGGTACCTGGGTAGCAGTGGTCAACCAGACTGGTTGTTGTGGCAGCGGGTGTGTGTACTCGTCTCTCTCACACTTCTCACCCAGGTTGGACACGTCCCTCACCACCACAACTGCTTCGAACTCTACGGCTTCGATATCCTGGTATGTAAGTCAGTTTATTAAGGTTCACGTACACATGAATACAGTTAAACAAGTTATCCTACAAAGTAACATGTGTACATTACCTAGGATAACCCATAAAGGTCAAAGTGACTTATTTCCATTGGGGTCCATAATAAGTCAAATTATTTAGCTACAGGTACACATAAATATAGTTATGCAGATTATCATACACATTAACATGCTTAACAATTCGCAAATGGGCGAAATTTTGACAAACATTATCTTTCAGTCCACAGCAGGATTCGAACCTGCACACTCTGTTATCAAGGTACACAGAGTGTGAGTCTTCAATTTCCAGCTGTGTCCCTTTGATGCTGTGTCACATCTCTGTCCCTATCCACCTGGTCAATTCCTCTCAGTATTTTATATGTCGTTATCATGTCCCCTCTATCCCTCCTGTCCTCCAGTGTCGTCAGGTTGATTTCCCTTAACCTCTCCTCGTGGGACATACCCCTTAGCTCCGGGAGTAGTCTTGTTGCAAACCTTTGCACTTTCTCTAATTTCTTGACGTGCTTGACCAGGTGTGGGTTTCATACTGGTGCTGCAATCTCAAATATTGGTTTAATGTACACGGTGTATAGAGTCTTGAATGATTCTTTATTCAGGTGTCGTAACGCTGTTCTTAGGTTCGCTAGGCGCCCATATGTTACAGCAGTTATTTGGTTGATATGTGCCTCAGGAGATATGCTCGGTGTTATACTCACCCGAAGATCCTTTTCCTTGAGTGAGGTTTGCAGTTTTTAGCCACCTAGCGTGTACTCTGTCTGCAGTATTCTTTGACCTTCCCCAGTCTTCATGACTTTGTATTTGGTGGGGTTGAACTCCAGGAGCCAGTTGTTGGACCAGGCTTGCAACCTATCCAGATCCCTTTGTAGTTCTACCTGATCCTCATCCACTTGAATTCTCATTAGCTTCACATCGTCTGCAAACAGGGACATCTCTGAATCTTCTCCCTTCCGTCATGCCATGTCGCGTTCTGATCTTCCCATTCTTTTCATCGCCCTTGGGTACGAACCTCTCCTCCGTCTCCTTGCCTTTTGTGGTCACATATTCCGTCATATCATTTACTGTTTTTCCAATTTTAACTCTACAATGTATTCAAAGCTCAGGACCACATGATCACTAGCTTCGAGGGGCCTTTCATAAGTGATGTCCTCAGTGTCTGAACTACTCAAAGTAAATATGAGGCCCAGTCTTGCTAATTCATCCTCTCCTCTCTCTCTCTCTCTCTCTCTCTCTCTCTCTCTCTCTCTCTCTCTCTCTCTCTCTCTCTCTCTCTCTCTCTCTCTCTGGTAGAGTCCCTAACATACTGATACATGAGGTTTTCCAGTACCACCTCCATCATCTTAGCTCTCCACATTTCTGGTCCATGTCAATCTCTTTGTGATTGAAATCAACCACAACTAGTAATCTTGCCCTACTTATATGTGCCCTTCTGGCCACCTCAGCTAGTGTGTCCACCATTGCTCTGTTGTTCACATCATACTCTTGTCTTGGCCTCCTGCTATTCTGTGACGGGTTGTGCATCACTGCAATCACTACCTTGGGCCCCCCAGTCTGAAGTGTTCCTACTATGTAGTCCCTTGCTACATTCCTTGTCCATGCCTTCCATCTCCCCAAATCTCCACTGGTTTTTCATGAGCAGTGCAACTCTTCCTCCCCTCTCGGTTCCCTCTATCTTTCCTCAGGATCTGATATCCGGATGAAAATATCACATCTTGTTATCCTACCCGTGAGCATCGTTTCCATGAGCACTATGATGTCTGGGGATGCCCCCATGATTTTTTTGTGCCACTCCTCACATTCATTTGTTATTCTGTCTGCATTGGTGTACCATACCTTCAGCTTCTTTTTGGGGGGTTTGAGGGCTGGGGGAGTGAGAGACCTGGCAGGATACTATGGTAGGCTGCTGTGAAAGTGAAGTTTGTGATAGGGATGAGGGGCTGTGGGTGTGGAGTGTGGGTTGTTTTGGGTTAATTTGTTTGGGTGTGGTGGGGTTGTCAGGGTTGAGGGTGTTCTGTGGGTGATTCTGAGGAAGGTTGTATTTACTGGTCTTCCTGAGTCTGGGCTGCCCTGGTCGTCTCTATCCTTGACTCTCTTGCCCCTTGTGTCTTTGTATCCTCTCAGTTTCTGTCGTTTTTATCGTGATCTGTCATGATCGAGGTACACCCATTGATAATGTGATTTTGCAGGATCTTGTGTTGCACCATTTCTGACTTGAAAATCAATTTGTACAATTTTTTCTCCCTGAGTACCCTCTATTTTCGCTGGTTACTGATGTTCCTGTTCCTGATACCATGCCCATTCTGCTATTTGGCTCTATATCTCACTTCAACATCTTCAGTTCCTCTTCTAAGCTCTGTATCCTAGCCTCTGCATCTGCAGCTTGTAGCTCCCACTTCTTGCTCTTTGTAGCCATTCTCTCCTCCATTTTATTGTTAAACTCATCTAGCCTCCTTTCCCACTCTTGTTCCCTTTTCCTGAGCTGTGCTGTCCATTCAGTTCCCGAATCTTCGTCCTGTTCTCTGGAATCCCATTTTTATGTTAATTACCATGAAATGTATAGCTTGTATGAGTTTGTGTGTGTGTGTGTGTGTGTGTGTGTGTGTGTTTTTGTGTGTGTGTGTGTGTGTGTGTGTGTGTGCCGTGGCAGTAAATACTTACTATGGTTGCCACACAGGTGGATGACACGCTAACACCGACACTGCTGGAGGTCAACAGGTGTCCCTCTCTGAGCTACGACTGTGACGTGGACCGGGTGGTCAAGAAGCCACTGCTGCATCACCTCTTCGACCTGTTGGGGCCTCCCAAGGTGGCCGAGCCCCTGGGGCGAGGTCTCAGACCCCCTGTGCTCATTCTCCTCGCCCGTGAGAGAAACAAGAAAGAGAGCGAGAGAGATGCCGCTCTTCTCAATCACAACTTCTTCACCGCCTTCGACTTGAAGCAGTATAGCCGACTCATGGAGAACTTCGAGGTGTTCCGACCGAGGAAGAACCGCAGCAGTGTGTGTGAGGACTGTGAGGAGGGAACTAGTGGGCTGAGGACACCTAGTACGCCTCCTATTGCCCACCGCGCCTCCCCAAACTCCTACTGCATTGATAACAATCGAGTGGCCAATAAGAGAGACTCTCATAGGAACCCCAGTACTAAAGTTGTCCCTGCATCAGGGGTAGGGCGCTGCGGTGCCCCACGCAGACGGCGGTCTATATCATCTCTCTCAGGCGTCCCTCACGACCCTCTGGTGCCGGAGGAACTCAGCCTGGACACCTTCGTCCCTCTAACTTTCAACACGACGTTCCAGCGTGTGCGTCGACAGTTCGTTAACAACCACCACAGCAGCAGGGGTTATATGACTCTGGTGAAGGAAGGTCGGGACAGCCAGGTGCTTGATATTGTCGGCAGCAGTCGGCCCGGTTCCTCCCGACGTGGCGAGGGAGGTCGGGGACCTCAGCGATGCCCAGCCAGGTGTGGGGACTGGGTGAGAACTTTCCCTTACAATGCTGCCACACTTCACGCCAGTAAGGATCCACTGTACACCAAGACTCTGGTTTCTGAGCTGCACAAGTACAAGCGAGCATGTGAGAAGGTGTTCAGGGAGAACCCAGCAGCCTCAGACGACTTCCTCGACGCTCTAGTCCAGAAAATGTTATGGAGAGACAGCGTTATATGGCGGCCCAAAACTTAACACTGTGGCGTGCCGTAGTTAAGCCTCCATCTCGTAGTGTCAGTAGACGTGTAGATGACGTTTTCCTCACCTCAAACAAAAAACTTCACTGCCAAAATATATGTTAGCATCTTGCAACTGTCCACTCGTCTTTTTCAAAATGTGACGAGCATATTTTGTGCCTTTTTTCACATCCTCATTCTTAGTATATAGATCTTAGTGTCCTTTGAATATTCATTCATCCCAGATCCCGTGAATAAGACCCGTGAATAAGACCCGTGAATAAGACCCGATATGAGTTTCATGGCTATCTGCTAAGAAGACATTTCGTCTGCTTCATCACTTCACTAGTGAACACAACTGTAAACAAACCAGGGAACGGGTGGGGTCTGAACCCCATGGTGAGTGTGAGGACTCATTCACCCTGGGGTTCAGACCCCACCCGTTCCGTGGTTTGTTTACAGTCATGTTATTACGAGATCGTGAGTCAATTCACTCGTGAACTGATCGAGTCCCAGTGAACATACACTGTCATGGGTATACATCCCCTGAGCTTGTGTCCCTTACGGAGTTCCAAGCGCTGTATTACCCCTATGGGTTTAGCGCCTCCCCATGACAATGAGGCTAACACAGCGTCCACCACTCTCCTTCCTAACCAATACCTGGATCTAGTTTTTTTCAGTCTGGTCGTAACCAGAGGAAGCCATGTTTATAATTTAAGGGTTACCTGCTGGTGGGTTCCTTGTTAGTAGGCTCCCCGCTAGTAGGATCCCTGCTAGTAGGCTCCCTGCTAGTTGATTCCCTATTAGTGGGCTTCGTGCTGGTGGGTTCCCTGCCAGTAGGCTCCATGCTGGGGGTTCTCTGCTAGTAGGTTCTCTGCTAGTAGGTTCTCTGCTAGTAGGTTCCCTGCTAATTGGTTCCCTGCTATTAGGTTCCCTGCTAGTAGGTTCCCTGCTAGTAGGCTCCCTGCTAGTTGGCTCCCTATTAATAGGCTCCCTGCTGATGGGTTCAATGCTAGTAGGCTCCCTGCTAACAGGGTTCCTCCTAGTAAGTTCCCTGCTAGTAGGTTCCCTGCTAATAGGGTTCTTGCTAGTAGGTTCCCTGCTAATAGGGTTCTTGCTAGTAGGTTCCCTGCTAGTAGGTTACCTGTTAGTAGGCTCCCTGCTAGTTGGTTCCCTGCTATTTGGTTCCCTGCTAGTTGGTTCCCTGCTAGTTGGTTCCCTGCTAGTTGGTTCCCTGCTAGTTGGTTCCCTGCTAGTAGGTTCCCTGCTAGTTGGTTCCCTGCTAGTTGGTTCCCTGCTAGTTGGTTCCCTGCTAGTAGGTTCCCTGCTAGTTGGTTCCCTGCTAGTTGGTTCCCTGCTAGTTGGTTCCCTGCTAGTTGGTTCCCTGCTAGTTGGTTCCCTGCTAGTTGGTTCCCTGCTAGTTGGTTCCCTGCTAGTTGGTTCCCTGCTAGTTGGTTCCCTGCTAGTAGGTTCCTGCTAGTTGGTTCCCTGCTAGTTGGTTCCCTGCTAGTTGGTTCCCTGCTAGTTGGTTCCCTGCTAGTAGGTTCCTGCAGTAGGTTCCCTGCTAGTTGGTTCCCTGCTAGTTGGTTCCCTGCTAGTTGGTTCCCTGCTAGTAGGTTCCCTGCTAGTTGGTTCCCTGCTAGTTGGTTCCCTGCTAGTAGGTTCTCTGCTAATAGGTTTCCTGCAAGTAGGTTACTTGCTAGTAGGTTCTCTGCTAATTAGTTCCCTGCTATTAGGTTCCCTGCTAGTAGGTTACCTGCTAGTAGGTTCCCTGTTAGTAGGCTCCCTGCTAGTTGGCTCCCTATTAGTAGGTTCCCTGCTGGTGGGTTCAATGCTAGTAGGTTCCCTGCTAATAGGCTTTCTCCTAGTAGGTTCCTGCTAATAGGGTTCCTGCTAGTAGGTTCCCTGCTAGTAGGTTACCTGTTAGTAGGCTCCCTGCTGGAGGGTTCAATGCTAGTAAGCTTCCTGCTAATAGGGTTCCTCCTAATAGGTTCCCTGCTAGTAAGTTCCCTGCTAGTAGGTTCCCTGCTAATTGGTTACCTGCTAGTAGGTTACCTGCTAGTAGGTTACCTGCTAGTAGGTTTCCTGCAAGTAGGTTACCTGCTAGTAGGTTCCCTGCTAGTAGGTTCCCTGCTAGTAGGTTACCTGCTAGTAGGTTACCTGCTAGTAGGTTACCTGCAAGTAGGTTACCTGCTAGTAGGTTCCCTGCTAGTAGGTTACCTGCAAGTAGGTTCCCTGCTAGTAGGTTCCCTGCTAGTAGGTTCCCTGCTAGAAGGTTCCCTGCTAGTAGGTTCCCTGCTAGTAGGTTCCCTGCTAGTAGGTTCCCTGCTAGTAGGTTCCCTGCTAGTAGGTTACCTGCTAGTAGGTTCCCTGTTAGTAGGCTCCCTGCTAGTAGGTTCCCTGCTAGAAGGTTCCCTGCTAGAAGGTTCCCTGCTAGTAGGTTCCCTGCTAGTAGGTTCCCTGCTAGTAGGTTCCCTGCTAGTAGGTTCCCTGCTAGTAGGTTCCCTGCTAGTAGGTTCCCTGCTAGTAGGCTCCCTGCTAGTAGGTTCCCTGCTTGAGTACTCACCTCCTCATGTTTCAATAATAATCTTGGTTTGACTACCACTATGTGTTTTAATATCCACCCATATATAATATGCTAGTAGGCGTATGTGACCTGTTATCTTACATATTGTGTTTATGTGCTGTCATCTTACATATTCTTATGTGGTAGTAGACCTTAATGATGAATATCCTCTGTGTCTGGTATTCTTCTGTGGATAAATCAATACACGAGTGACCTTGAAGAGAGGTTCCTTGGTGCTGGTGTTGGGCTCTTGATCTAACTGGACCTTCATTACTCTTCCTACCTTCATACCTGATTATCGCTTCGTCCCAAGAGACTGTTTGACTGCGCTGGGTTCAACGCTTCCCAGTAAATGCAGTAATAAAGGTCGTCAAGGGAAGCAAAGGTTGACAAAGATTGCGTCAGGTGAAGCCTCGCAAGGCTTCCCCCACTGACATGCACCTCCACACTATCCTACCCCCTACCATTGCTCCCTCAGTCACTACAGCGCCCCCTACACCACCTACTCTCACTTGGTAATGCGGCCAGGTACACATAACTACAGTTTTCATACATAGTGTAAATTACCTGGGATAACCCAATATAAGTCAGATAATGTGACCTATTTCTATGTGGGGTCCTTGAGCTTATTTCCACTTATTTCTCACTTAGTCAAAAACGCATCATGAATACAATTTCGGGGGGATGGTAAACACACGGGTGTGTTTCACATCTATATGAAAAAGAGGGCAGGCAACTCAGAAGTGGGGGGAGGCAGGAGTGAGACAGAGAGGTGGGGGTGTTTAGCTTAAGCTGGCGCGAGTGGTGAGTGTTCAGTCTGTTGCAGTTACCCCTGCGAGCGAGCGAGAGAGAGAGAGAAAAAAAAGTCTGTCGTGCCGGTTTACAGGAATTGTTTAGTTAGTGGTCAAGCACACACATGTGATATATATATTCCCAGGATAATGTTTCAGTTCTTCAAAGATCTCTGACCAGCTTATGTCAAATTCAAATTCACCTTTTTTTCCCCAAAGTGTTCGCTACGATTCCCACATAGTGTGACGACCTGGAGTGTTTGTACCAGTCACTCTCAGTGTGACGACCTGGAGTGTTTGTACCAGTCACTCTCAGTGTGACGACCTGGAGTGTTTGTACCAGTCACTCTCAGTGTGACGACCTGGAGTGTTTGTACCAGTCACTCTCAGTGTGACGACCTGCAGTGTTTGTACCAGTCACTCTCAGTGTGACGACCTGGAGTGTTTGTACCAGTCACTCAGTGTGACGACCTGGAGTGTTTGTACCAGTCACTCAGTGTGACGACCTGGAGTGTTTGTACCAGTCACTCTCAGTGTGACGACCTGCAGTGTTTGTACCAGTCACTCTCAGTGTGACGACCTGGAGTGTTTGTACCAGTCACTCAGTGTGACGACCTGGAGTGTTTGTACCAGTTACTCTCAGTGTGACGACCTGGAGTGTTTGTACCAGTCACTCTCAGTGTGACGACCTGCAGTGTTTGTACCAGTCACTCTCAGTGTGACGACCTGCAGTGTTTGTACCAGTCACTCATCTATCACTAAGACTTCATACAAGATCAGCGAGACTCATCAAAGTGTTCATTCTTGTTCCCTCTGTAACAATCTTTGCTGGACAGTGATCAGGACGACGTGTAGCAAGGTGTTCTGTACGCTAACACAGGTTCTAGGTATATTCTTGGCTCCAGACAGACGTTTCGAACCTTGTTAGGTATTCGGCAGACGTCTCCATCTTCTTGACTCTCTGGCAGACGTCTCCACCTTCTTGACTCTCTGGCAGACGTCTCCACCTTCTTGGCTCTCTGGCAGACGTCTGAAGTAAGAAGATGGCACCGCGGCGACTTCCCAGACTGAGTCTAATGAGAATCTTCGCGGTGGTGGTAATGATCCCGACAGTAATGGTGTTCAGTGTTCTGGTAACCATGGTCAGAAGTGTGAGTATCACCATCGGCCTCATACCCTGCCTTCTATCCTGTACCTGTATACAGCTCTTGGTCCAACAAAACCCTACCAAGAGGCACAATATCGTGACTAGAATACACAAATAACCCACATATAGGGAAGAGGATCTTACGACGACGTTTCGCTCCATGTGGGACCGAAACGTCGTCGTAAGCCTCTCTCTCCTGTGTGCTGGATATTTTTGTATACGGCCCTTGGCCCGACGGCTACTGAATGAATGATGGTGAATGTGTTTCTTCTCGGGTCACCCTACCTAGGTGGGAGAGGGACTGACTTTAAAAGAAAAAAATTAATGCTTAATCCATGTGGGTTATTTTTGGTGCTGCAGGCTCGATCCTCCGTACGGTCAGAACTTGATACAAGCTGCCTCTTGGCTCTCCCTTTCCATATGAGACCTTCCTTCAGAGGTGCTCTTGGTCCAAGGCAAACATGATCACTTCCCATTCATTACATAAATTTAATAATTTTTAAAGGGGTGGAGGGGTAAGCCAGTGGAAGGCCTCGGTCAGATGACCAAAAGCTTTAACTGTGGATCATCATATGACTAAGATCAGCGTCAGGAAACACTTGTTCTGTTTCCTGACAAACCTTACCTAACCTAATCTAACCTAACCTAACCTTACCTAACCTGACCTAACTTAACCTAACCTAACGTAACTTACCTAACGTAACCTTACCTAACCTAACCTGACCTAACCTAACCTGACCTAACCTAACCTAACCTAACCTAACCTAACCTGACCTGACCTGACCTAACCTAACCTGACCTAACCTAGCCTAACCTAACCTAACCTAACCTGACCTAACCTGACCTAACCTGACCTAACCTGACCTAACCTGACCTAACCTAACCTTACCTAACCTGACCTAACTTAACCTAACCTAACGTAACCTTACCTAACGTAACCTTAGCTAACCTAACCTGACCTAACCTAACCTGACCTAACCTAACCTAACCTAACCTAACCTAACCTGACCTAACCTAACCTGACCTAACCTAACCTAACCTAACCTTACCTAACCTTACCTAACCTAACCTTACCTAACCTTACCTAACCTTACCTAACCTTACCTTACCTAACCTAACCTTACCTAACCTTACCTAACCTTACCTAACCTTACCTTACCTAACCTAACCTTACCTAACCTTACCTAACCTTACCTAACCTTACCTAACCTTACCTTACCTAACCTAACCTTACCTAACCTTACCTAACCTTACCTTACCTAACCTAACCTCACCTAACTTTACCTAACCTTACCTTACCTAACCTAACCTTACCTAACCTTACCTAACCTTACCTTACCTAAAATCAGAGATCAATCAACATTCATCATCCATCAGGTTACCCCATTAATCCCCATCATCAACCCCAATCATCAACCCCCATCATCAACCTCTCCCATCAACCACCCTTCAAACCGCTTCCAACCAAGCCAATTCACCTCCACTCTCCCCCCTCCCTGCAACCACCAGAGCAACGAGTACAAGGTAACAGAGGAGGTCCAGCTTGAGGTCTCCCACGATGGTCGCAGACTCGGGGTACTGACTCTAGGACTCTTCGGTGAGGCTGTACCTCTTACTGTCAACAACTTCGTCACCCTGGCTACCCGCGGCTACAAAGGGTACTCCTACAAGGGCTCCATCTTCCATAGGGTCATCAAGAAGTTCATGGTACAAGGTGAGTTGACTGGAAATGGGAAAAATTGGGAATTAATATTATTTAGATTCATGGGAGGCGCTAAACCCACAGATGCCACACAGCTCCTAAAGGATGTATGTGCTCTTGCTCACCCTATTCTTCTCTATCTTCTCTAAATACCCAAACCCCCTCAACAATCCCTCCCCAGCCTTCTGAACTACGTATCTGCTAACCCCAAACTCTCTTCCAGTCTCTACACTACAAAATCTCTGCGTAATATTCACACTGCTTATTGTTATCAAACCATGACATCGCCACTGCCTCCAGCCGCCTCCTCGCTGCAACGTTTAAAGCCCATTCTTCACACCCACACAAAAACGCTGGTACCTCTAAACTCGCTTAAATTCCATTATTTTGCTTTCATATGTAAATTTCTTTCTTTCCACAGATGTCTTAACACACCAGCTGCCCCTTGTGTCACTTCTACTGTGCTTCACCTCGTATTTCATAGACCCAGCTGCTGGAACATTCATTCTTAAATGCATGAATACATTCACTGCCTTCATACGCTCTTCCTTCAAAGCAATATTCAATATTTCATTGTTTGGGCTCTTAGTTACCCTAACCACCTCCCCAGAGTAAAAGTTATATAATAATGTAAATATAACATCACTAACCACAACAAGAACACCACTATCACCTTTAACTACGACAACTACGACAATTGTGTCCGTGTTCCAGGAGGTGACGTAGTGTCTGGCAACGGACAAGGAAGTGTCTCCATCTACGGACCCACCTTCCTTGATGAGAGGCTGGACATTAACCACGCTGCCCCGGGCTTCATCAGTATGGCCAATAGAGGTCAGTGTGTATAATGTATATATATATATATATATATATATATATATATATATATATATGTCCTCTTGTTATCACTCTTGCGGACACTAAGAAGTCTTCGTTATGTACTCTTCAAGGACCTCTCAAGACCTTGTATGTTGTTATCGTGTCTCCTCTCTGGCCATCCTGGGCATCTTTGGTTTAAACCCTCTATCATAATTTAGGCTAAAAGTTAGATACATGTACAAGAGTTAGATACCTTTATTCCGAAACGTTTCTCCTACACAGTAGGCTTCTCCAGCCGAGTACAGAAGAACCTTAAAGTTTCTCCTACACAGTAGGCTTCTCCAGCCGAGTACAGAAGAACCTTAAAGTTTCTCCTACACAGTAGGCTTCTCCAGCCGAGTACAGAAGAACCTTAAAGTTTCTCCTACACAGTAGGCTTCTCCAGCCGAGTACACAAGAACCTTAAAGTTTCTCCTACACAGTAGGCTTCTCCAGCCGAGTACACAAGAACCTTAAAGTTTCTGAAAAACTTACCCAACTGTGGAATGAGAAGCTTGTGTAATATCTGGCGCCAGTGGCTTCTTCAGTCCCATACAGAGAAGAACGGTGGATGATGAGGAGGAGTTTGAGATGATCAGTCCCTCAGGATGGAGTCGACGTCTTCAGTCCATCAATAAAGATTGCAATATATGTCTCAGTCTTCAACTTGACGGATTTCATCAACTGGTCGCATTGTATATCATTATTAGATTAATAATGTCCCCTCAAGGGAGGTTCCTTGATGCTGGTGAGGGGCTCTTGATCTAGGGAATTGGATCTGTGCTCCGAATTGAGCCTGAATACCTTCCATCCCCCCCCCATGCGCTGTATAATCCTACGGGTTTAGCTCTCCCCATGATTATAATAATAATTCTCTGTACTGTTTCTAGGTTATTCGTGTGTGTACTCACCTAATTGTGGTTGCATGGGTCGAGACTTAGCTCCTTTGTGTGTGTGTGTGTACTCACCTAATTGTACTCACCTAATTGTGGTTGCAGGGGTCGAGACTCAGCTCCTGGCCCCGCCTCTTCGCTGTCTGCTACTGGGTCTCTGCTCTCCCTGCTCCATGAGCTTTATCATACCTTGTCTTAAAACTATGTATGGTTCCTGCCTCCACTATATCATTCTCTAGTCGATTCCACTTCCTGACTACTCTGTGGCTGAAGAAATGTTTCCTGACATCCCTTTGACTCATCTGAGTCTTCAGCTTCCAGTTGGTCCCCTTGTTTCTGTGTTCCCCTCTGAAACAACCTGTCACTATCTACCTTGTCAATTCCCCCGTTTTTTTATGTCGTTATCATGCTCCCTGACCCTTTTTTCCTCCAGGGTTTTAGTCCTATTTTCAACCTTTTTTCATAAGACAGACCCCTGAGTTGTGGAACTAACCTTGTCGCAAACCTTTTCACTTTCTCTAGTTTCCCCTTACGTGCTTGACCAGGTGTGGGGTTTCCCGACTGGTGCTGCATATTTTAGTATGGGCCTGA